>CP137668.1:25448760-25555863 GCA_037976565.1 Mesocentrotus franciscanus
TGTGACCGTAGTTTTAACCTGCGTGCAGTGCATATTCAATAATGCACTCGCAAACATGTATTATTTGTATAATAACATACATATAAAGTTTATGTAGTTTTAGTTCCAATAATAGGTTTACACATAAATGCTTTCAATCTTGGCAAGCTCTTAGAGTTATGTATTGTTTGCTAATTTATTTTAGCTTTATATCTTTAATGCACTTGCTATGGCTCAATAGAAAAGTCGAGAATATATTCCTTTTCGTGCAGAAAATTGACTATTTTAGGTGAGCACATTCGGGGGGTGGGGGTCCGGTTCGATGTATCAATCAGGGATTGCATTTTATTATTTTATAACTTTATATTTTGTTTTCTCTTTTGCGAAACAACATGTAGGAAAATGTATTTAAAGAAAGGAATAAAGAATAAAAAGAACCCTCATCGAGAATGAAGGCACAGAAGCTGGGGGATAGACCTTGCGTGTCGCATAATTTTATGCACACTAATACGTCCTCATAATTTACAATTCCAAAATGAGAAAATTAACATAAATATTTAAAAAAGAGAGACAAAGATATACCATTAGGCAGTCACTTTCACTTATATATATATAAGTTTTATATTATTAAAGCATTGATCTAACTTAGGTCAAGTTATCAATTTAAGCTTAAAATTTGTGTTTACAGTGATTATAATTTCGATAAATTATATACATTAGATAACCAACATCAAATAACGAGACCAATGGGATGAAAGCTTTATTTATTTTTATCTACCGCACTTCCTTTGAAATTTCTTCCCAAGTTCTGTATCCGTCACTGTCGTACGAATATCTATTCACTTGTACCTTCATTGATATTCGGAGGTTCCTTCTGCCTCGGTCCTGCGTTTCCTCACGTCATTCTTGAAAACTTCGCCTTGCGATGTGCAGAGGTGATATACTGTCGCAACAAAAACCACGGCATTTAACACGAGGATCAGTGTAATGGGCAACACGAAAGCCAGTAGGTTTGCGCTGGTGTCACCAAGCCAGCAACCCCGTGAAGTGTCGCCATAGGTCAGTGATGTCCGCCTCAAAAGGTACAGTATAAGGCAGGGAAGAACGATAAGAAGGGGGAATGTCATCGCACCAATGAGGTAGGTATGGAATACCCGAGGTTTCGCCCCACGAGTCGACTTGTTGTTTCGTCGACCGAAAGTGCGATAAAGCTCAACAGCAATTAGAAGCATGAAGGTGAAGACAGAAAGCCAAACATAGTGCGCTACTATCGAAAGTACAGTGCACGCCTTGGCATTATACCCAGCAACGCCAAGAAAGATTAGCAATAGAAGCTGCCCGATGAACAGAGTAGTAGCGAGGCCCATGACGAGTTTCACAAATGTACTCCTTCGTAGTAAAGGGAAACGTGCGTAGGTAAGCAGCGTTAGAACCAATGCTACAATTGATATTACACATCCAACGAGTGTCAGGATTTGATGAGGAACCTGAAAGACACCGCTGTTATTTTTCTTGATGAACAAACGAGAACATGCGTTTGATTCCACCGACTAACAGTTGTGCTCATCTGTAATTGATTTTCAATTAATTCGATCGCAGACTTAACAAAGTTATAATCATCAAAACTGTTATTGACATTGACGGAATAAAGTTCACACCATCTAACAATGCAAGTTTGCTTGGTGTAAGACACACTGAGCTCTTCGTTTGATGTGTTAATAAAATGCAAAGTTGTCTTCAGGTTTCTAGCAAGAACGACGTTTGTACAAGCCTCATCGAGACAGACTTGACTGTTGTTCTGCATGTTAAGATTCGTCGTGTTCTTTATATCATCAAGATTCCCGAGACATAAGTCGATCGGTAAAGAATCCGTATTACGGCATCCGCGAACAATGTCAAGCCGTTGAGGGATAAAACCACCGGTAGTTGATACATAACTGCTGCGAACTGAGATCAAGTCATCGAAATAACGTCCATATTGGTTGTAATCAAGCCACATTGTGAAATTCAAAACAGCTTGGCATTTGTTTGCAACCAGCGTGTTAACTATACCTTCTTTTCTCGAAAAACAAGATGGAAAGGAACTATTAAGAACGTGTAATTTGTTCGGTGAAACTTTGAATATATCCGCCACGTAATATATCATTGAGGATACTACGACGCTCTTACTTATATTTTTAGCAATGTCTCCATTCCAACGAATCTCTGCATCTATAACATAGCCATGTGACGTTGTATTATCACAGAGTTGGTCAATCGTTGCTTGAAATTCGCATTCGGCTTCAAATACATGCTGACTCCCCCTTTCACAGCTTTTCACACTCGCCTTGGTCGTCCCTTTCCTGGTCGCTTTAAAAAGCTCATCTAAAGTAGGTAGATCAAAGAAAATTGATACAGGTACTATGAAGTCGAGCGTCGAAGTGTAAATAATATCATCACTGGCCATTCTATGAGAAGTGGTATCTCCAAGTGGACAAACGTCTTGAGATGGTATACCACCATAAACCGTACTATTAAGATTCTTGAAGGAGATATCACACTGATAGCAATGAGGATTATTATACCTTCTTTGCTCAACGATGATGGGTGCTTTATATATTGCACATGCCTTTGAAACCGGTGCACTGGCTTGGGAGAGGCCGCAGAATGGAAAAGTTTGATGGAGACTTTCATTTGGTAGACAACAAGAACAAGGTCTTAGATTGGTAGGGGTTAGAGGGTTTGATGGCTTCATGTGTACGTCACTACATTTGAGCAAGTATCTCCATATTGACGAAATCGTCATATTATTTGAGCAGTTTGCAAAGATTTTCCAGCCTATGACATCACGCGGCTCAATCCCATTGCAAAATGCGCAGTAGATGTTCTTGAACGTGACTCCTTGTTGGTTGTCCACTCTCAGCCACTGGATGACGCTGTCGTTCATACTGTATCGTTCACATAGGTCGCGAATCTCCACGAATGGCCAATCCGCAGGGCATCGCCCGACCATTAGATACGATTGCCTCGAGCTACGTGGTGAATTGGAAGGGACGGCCTCGCATGTTGTAAGACTTCTGAAGGCACCAATGTCCCAGTCATTTTCATGGGTATTATAGCGATGATTGCACGTTGTAGCAAAGTCCCAACAGCAATCTCCATACCTGACGCACGCATCGTTGCAATTGCACAAAGTACCATTCGAAACACCACATCCTAGCACACTGCATGTTTGATGATGGTCACAGACGCTTACCGTGACGTTAAACAGTGTCACTTCAAGATCTGAAATACAAAGTGATAAAAATGTATTCATGTTTAATCATGAAATTAAAGCAAACGCATGGATATCATACAATTTCCCATTTAAGTTTCAGTAAGGCTAACAACGTAGTTTTCCATGAAGACATGGATCATTAACACTTTTCGAGAAAGAGAAACATTCAAAATAAAACATCTATGGCACTTAAAGCCCAAGTCCTCCGATTTTCAAAAATTATAACATGTTGTAAATAAATCAAAGGTTAAAACTGCCAAATATCACGGGCGTACTTCAATCAGGTGATTTTTAAGAGCGATTTTTGTCTCGGGTATTTCGAGCAAAACATTTATATTGCTGTACGGATGTGACGTATGCTCCTCACAACGAAAGTGCCAGCGGTATACATTCTGACAATAGGCTATTTTCGTAATGTAACCAAATTTAATGCATACGTCTTTGTGAAGTGCCTCTATACAAACTATTTCATTCACCTGATAAGAATAATAGTGTTTCATTATTCTTATCAGGTGAATGAAATAGTTTGTATCGAGGCACTTTACAAAGACGTATGCATTAAATTTGGTTAATCTCTGTTGTGAGGACCCTACGTCACAACCGACTCGCTCATTAACTTGTTTTTTGCTCATTAAAAAAATTATTAAAAATAAATCTGAGCACCATTTTCCAAAACCAAGTTATATTTGGGCTTTTTAGATTTTTGTCTATCTAATCAGCTCAACTTTTCAGTGGAGTGGACTTGTACTTTAATGTCACTGCATTATAACAGAAATAATAAGTTATGCTATAATATTACTTGTAATAATCATGATAATAATTATGATAATAATTACAATAGTTATAATAATGATGATGATTATAGTAATAATAATAATAATAGTAATAAAAGGATTATAATATCAAAATAATAATATTTCTAACGCGCCTAATAACGCTATGCTAGGGTACGTAGCGCGTAGCTCTGCTGTTTGTAGGCTATTAGGTAAAACATAGACCCGAAAGATAATTGGCTTTAAAGGTACTATGTCCCATTTGCAGGCCAAAACATGAAAAAGTTAAATTCCAACGGCATTTGAAAGACAATACTAATTTAGAACTTCCTTTAAAAAAAGGGGGCTTGAACATGTCTTTAAGTGGGTAAATAACGACTATTAGTTGTCGAATCGACTTAGGAGCTATAGAGCCAGTAAGTAATAGTCTTATTTTCAGACCATTGTACCGATGGTCGTACGTTTTATGCTGCGCAAAGATTCAATCAGTTTAATTTTGACCATTACAAAAAGTGGGTTATTGATGTAGACAAATGCTCATGTACCCTTTACAGCTCATTTCATGTATGTTATTACCACAGATGAAAAAAGCCAGTCAGTCACTCAATAGTGTCTGACAGTGAAGTCTAGCAAGTAAACGGGTTTCCTTGAATAATTTGAATATTAGGACACTGCTAACGTTTAAATTTCACAGATAGGACATACATGACATATTCATAATTCCTGCAAAGTTCTACAGAATTTGATGTTGGCTGCAAAAGGGACATAGTATCTTTAAACCTTTTCACACTCCCAAATAAGATTTTTTTTTTTTATAAAGAAAAGAAAAGAAAATCTTTGAGCCATCCACATAAAGGTGCTAGGGTCAAATTGGGTCAAAGATTATTCATAATAATATGGTCTTCGTTGAGTATGACCTAGAAGATTTAAAGCGTTTTCTAGAATCTTTAAATGTTTCCAAACGGTGCTTTTTTTATATCTTAAAAGTAGCTGGTGTCAAAAAGTCAGCAGCCTTTTCGTCTGTTTACAGTTAAGACCTTAACTCTCTGTTTACATGATTTAAAGGGAAAGTCCACGACTACAATTTCTAGTTATTTCTCAAGTTGAATAGCTGAAAATAAAGCTGTTAATGACGACACGACGACGACGATGATGATAATGATAATGACATCAATAATGATAATACATGTAGTTATGATTAGAAGAATAAAGAATAGATGAATAGATTCACACTATTAATAGTAATTGTAATATTAGTAATATTAGTAATTTTAGTATTCGTTTCCATCAATTGATGTGAATCGATACAATTATTTACGTAGTGGTTGGTGGTTGTGCCATCGGACTTTCAATCAAAAGGTTTGGGTTCGAATCCAAACCCGTCATTTATTTGGCAAGACATTAATTAAGGCTTACTTCTCTTCACCCAGGTGTAAATGGGTACCCAATATCCTCAAGCGCTCCATAATCATTTGGCCACTAGGCTATGATCGGATTGAAATGGAATACCGCCAGGAGCCTAACGATGTTGACAAACATGAGCGGTATAAGATGAGCTACTACTGCTACTACTACTAATAGTCTACTACTACTACTACTACTACTACTACTACAGTTACGACTACTATTACTACCACTACTACTATACTACTACTATTAATACTACTACTACTTCTACTACTACTACTACTACTACTACTACTACTATTACTACTACCAGTACTTCTACTACTACTACTACTACTACTACTACTACTACTACTACCAGTACTTCTACTACTACTACTACTACTACTACTACTACTACTATACTACTACTACTACTACTACTACTACTACCACTACTACTACTACTACCACTACTACTACTACTACTACTACTACTACTACTATTACTACTACTACTACTACTACTACTACTACTACTACTACTAGTACCAGTACTACTACTACTACTACTACTACTACTACTGATATACTACTACCACTATATACTACTGTCATCATCATCGTCCTCATCGTCATTATGACGAGAGACTATTAAAACGGTAGACAGGATCATCCCAAATTCACTTCTTCTGAATGTCTGTATGAACTTTACGACCTAGCTTCTGTTATCCAATTATAGATCTTGCATTTATTGCAGCCCACGCACACTCTCTATCTCTCTCTCTCTCTCGCTACATTCCCCTCTCTCGCGCTCTCTCTCTCTCTCTCTCTCGCGCGCGCTATCACCCCTGCTCTCTCTCTCACACACACACACACACACACCAAAACACACACACACACGAGCACACACACTCTCTCTCTCTCTCCTCTCTTTTTTCTTTCTCCATTCTTCTAGCTTATATGTTCATCGTAAAAGTGCATCCCTTGTACGTCGGTTCCATAGCTTCCATCAACATATTATTAGGTCCAGAAGGTTTTCCTGTGCTGTGTTAATTAAACTAATAACTACTGCATTGTACATGCAAGCGCAGCTGCAGCTCCTCGGTGTACCTACATGACCAAGTTTTCATGAGATTCTAGGACACTCAGCTCAAATGAACGTGTTTTTATTATGAGGAGGAAAGGGCAGCCTGGCAAACTGGATTATTTTTGTATCGCTACCATGTCTTTAATAGCCTTTAGATCTCGGTGGAAATAAGTTTGTCCTCTAACACTTTCTCGTACGTGTAATAATACTTCTGTGTCTTCAGCACCTTTTATAGAACTGCTATGGGCAGATTATTCAATATCTTTAAACGTGTAAACATTCCTGTAATGTCATTAAAAACTATCATCTAATTAATTTGTGGCTGTTTTGGCATTATTACTTCCTGTATTTCCCCAACTTTTTGTTGTATTGTATTGGTATGTCGATATAACTGGTGCGTTGCCATAAGGTATAACTAAGTAAGTACTAAGTCGAAGAAGATGGAAAAAAGGAGAAGAGAGAGTTAGAGGGAACTTACATATACATCCCATTCTAGAATCCTGGAGATCGTTATACTAATTCAAGCACATGTATATATATATATATATATATATATAAGATCAAAATACTTCCCTCATATCATCAACCAACTAGCCTCCTCATTACCAGACAGTTTCCACAATGTTTAACACTTTATTTTAAATGAACGCTTACGAATTTTAAAGTAATATTTAATTTGCTTCTGCTCAGTGATTCACATAGTTATGTATACCAAGCAACATTAAAGACTCTCACAGGATATTGGTTATCATGAATCGTTCACATTTATTTCCAATAGCCAGTGGTATTTTCTTCCGAAAAAATGAAATGTGTGTGCGATCCCAGTGTATTAGTGTATATTTTATGAAAATGAAACCATATATTAAATTTCCCTATCACTTCGAATAAGCAAGACGAGATTTATTTAAGTGATATTCAAATGATACCGCCTTTGTGGTGATATAGCTAAATACCATAATTATCAAAATTGATTTGCGCTCGAGAGTGGGGATTCATTAACTTACAAAATGAATTGACATTCATTAAACCTCCTTTTGTTTTCATTCAGCTTTTATCTTTTATTATCTCATTGAGCTGGTCATCTTCAAATTAAAGACTCTAATCTTAATTCAAAGTTGCAAACATCTGGAATAAAGCATAGAGGAATATAATGAAGGACCTTTTTTTCTTCATGTTTGCATTGTGGTTAAATGCAATTACACTATTATTTACCGGGTATACCGTGCATAAAATAATATCGGCCAAATCCATTGATGTATTAAAATATCCATAACTATTGTTATGGAAGAGTGCGACATGATCAATATATCCAGGAGATGATTTATTTTTCTAGTAGGCCTAATTGACCTGAATGTCAGGTTCCCCTTTTAAAGAAACATATTATATTTACTTACGTCCTCTGCCAACGAGTCCATCTCCAGTTAGAGATATATTAGAAGCAATGCCGTTGCCATAGCAACAAAAACAAAGCAAAATCCAGAAGATAGTATCATCACAACGAAAGACATGACGCTTTGTGTTTGGATAACCCATAGTCACTGCTTCACGAGAAAGTTGCACTGTAGGGTCGTTACTCAGCACTCTCAATTTAATAATAACTTCAATAGTTCGAGTCCTATATTACTTTGAAGGAGTTGAATTACTGGTCAGAATTAGAACGACAATCGAGGCTAAAGGTCAAAATTTCAACCACCGCTGCATCAGTTTTGTATCTCAGCTATATATTCTCACCTAGGAGAAAACTACTGTATGATTATCGAACCTTTTTTTCTTAATCTCAAACATGAGTTAATTATACGAAAGCAGTTCCGATAACATAAACTATTTTCCCTTTAAGCGAAATTCCATGCATCTGCACATGTTGAAGAATAAATCAGATTCATTTTAGATTAACCGTTTAATCAATCGTTCAAGAACTTATATCCTTCACATTCATTGTTTAACTCATTGATTTTATAAGTTAACAAGTCATGGTTGAATTTGATATAGTAGTTTGCAATTTTGCATCCCTGACAATCGGATTATGAGTCGCCTCTTTCACTTAGTTCGTGACAGATTAGCCGAAGTTTACAGCATACGACAGATACCACGACACAATATATATTAAATGTTGAGTTCAAGAATCCGGCAGCAGTATTGTTTTGTAAATTGCACCAGCGCTTTTAAAGGAGGGGCAAGGAGAAAAATCACCCCTCCTAACAGATTTCCGAAAAAATCAACCCCTTTTTATATAATTGCAGGGCATTATTTGTAGACATTATTCAAGACACAAAGTAACAGCCCGAATATAGACCTTCAAAACTTCAAACAGTGATTTTCTTACAGTACTTCAGGCCTGTGGAGCAGAGTAAAAGCTGAGGATTGTCTTAGCCCTTTCTGAGTCCACAGTCTGAATACGCAACTGCTAAAATATAAATGGAGAAAAGGATTCATGCTCCAACTGAAGATGACAAGCAAAAGAAATGGCCGGTTAGGGAAAGAATTCCAATGTCTTGGGCACACGGTTTCCGTCATATACGGCGAGTATAAGTCCAAAGCTTAATGTTTGATCCAAGATGTGCACTTTCCTCGACGTCAGCACGGAATCTATCTCAAGATGTATTCGTCACATAACGGTAGTACGAAACCAAAGGTTAATATATGGGAAATTGCGTGCACGTCTTTCGAAGAGCAACTTCCTAACCTTGCGTATCGTATATATCAATATCGTTCGCAACTAAGATGCCCTTTTCTTGCTGCACTAATAGAAGCGCACGTACGGAAGTTCGCAAGGGATCATACAACATCAGCACGCTCAGTGAGTGATGGGGGAAAGCAAAAATATGTCCCTGATGAAAATAAATGTCGGACAAGAATGAAACAGGCAGCCGTTCAATGTGGTGGAGTCAGAGGAGGCACAGGAGCCGTGTTCCCCGTCGAAATTAATGGCTGGTATCTCCAGTTCGCATGCTCGTATGAGCGCGTCTAGTCTCTCAGCTCTGTCCTCATTCCAATTGATTCCCAATAAGCACGCACGAAGACAATCTTCCGCTATTCCAACATCCGAGACACGCCGCTAATTCAAAACAAATATCAAGACATTGCGTTGGACAATAGCTTCAGGACAGTGATTGAATAGTAAGAAATGCTACCACTTAAAAGAGCGATGTTCCATCCATACTAAGTATCATAGCCGTCTCTAGCTGGTAAATATTGATAAGAGAATATAATTATGTTGCTCACTTCATTCTTCTGATAAATAATGACAGTAAATATAACTAACGACAGTTGAAAATAAGGAGAAAACAATTAAGGAAAGAAAATGAAATTATCGAAAAGACCAAAAGTGACGCAGACAAATTGGAATAGACAACCAAACTAAGTGTCTTTAAACAAAGTGCCTTTAGTCTCGACGAAGGGGATTGAGAGGCGGAAGAAGAATGCTGTCAACAAATGGGAAAAAGTAGGTTCACCAAGGAGTCGGGGTCGGGGAATTGAATCTCACTTTCTCCATGGGGGAGGGGGAAGCAATTTCTCATAAATGTTTGAAAAAACTCAACAAATCCTAGCCCTGATACATAGACGAGTTATATATGTTAAAACAAAGCTACGCCACATCCGGTAGTACAAAGATAAAGGAAAATTAAACTGTTGTAAACATCTATTGTACAAATAATAGTAAAACCTCAAGTTATCGTTATTGTAATGTGCTGATGTCGGAAATGTGGCCGCATTATCGGCATCAGAAGTCATAATTCCATCTAATGTACATGGGCTGAATTTAGAAACTTTCTTGTATATTTTGTTTGCGTAGGTAGATATGAAACTACCAAATGCCCCCCTGTCCCCATCGCACCCCATCCCTTAATCTTCTGATCAGTAAATACTGTATGTTCATCAGTTTGCTTCGTGAGGTCGGTCAGTGAGCGGTAGGATGTGGAACACCATGGCTTCTTCCAGTGGCGTAACATGGTTTCCGACATTGCGGGGGCACTGGTTTGGGGTTTGGGGCATCTTACTACATGGATGGCATCCCCCCCCCAAAAAAAAAATAAATAAACAAAGCCAGCGAACAGGAAGGTGGGTGATGGAGTCATATCGTCTTCTCTTCACGTTTCTTCCCCTCTTATTCCCCCCCCTCTCTCTCTCTCTCTCTTATCTCCCTCTATTCGCCATTCGATGTGTGTGTGTGGGGGGGGGGGTGGGCTGCATGTATCTACCCCCTGGCTCCTGTCAGAGCTAACTAACAAACGTCTTCTCCGGCTTCCCATCTCTCATGTCGATAGGTAAAATAAACAATGATGGCGCTTGATAAATAACGGCTTTACTGGTAATTCACTTTGGTATGTCAGTCATCTGGTCGGAGAAAGATGTGTGTGCGTGTGTATTGGCTTGCGTGTGTGTGTTTTTTTTACGAGTTTCAAAGGTAAAAAATTTGAAAGATTTAAAAATCCACTACAATCTTTTTCTTGAGAATGGTTCACTGAGCAGTAGGATCTATTTCCACTTGTATTATCATTATTACGATTATATTCCTGCATTTAGTGTACTGGAATATTAAAACTTAACCGTTGGACCGTTGGCGCCCCAAAAAAAAAAAAAAAAATTTAAAGGGCGACCGAATGTTAAACAAGAAAACATCCTCTAAATGTACTAGACTGTTTGCATTTCATTAAAATTTACTTTTAAATTATATTTGATAGTGCCTTATCGTATACATCTTGCTGAATATTTTATTCTACTGATCAGTAATTGATTTTTTTGTTAAAGCTTTCTTAGAAAGTGCTACTCAGTTTTCTGTGCAAAAAGTATGTAGTATCCCCAACTTCTTTCAAAAGCCTCCCTTTTGTATTAAAAGAAAACACGTTAAATTAACTATCATTAAAGTATCGAGCAATGACACAGAATCATATACTAATTAAAACGGAGGAAATCGATGAAATATAAGCATGATTAGAGAGGATAATATTTCTCTGTGGACATGGCGCCAATTTAGTATAGGCATTAACGAGAAGCGCAAAAATACCTTGTGGATATTTCCTCTTATTCATTAAAGCAAAACAGGTCTTTCAAATGACATTAACGAAAGCACATTCAAGATATTTTTGGGTCCTGGTGAAAGAAAATGTTTAGAAGCAATTGGGGAAAAAAGAGTAAATATGTAAATAAGTATGGTGTATAGGCCTATTGTGAGGTCTTGGAATCAAGAACACAAAAGGACATTTTTCAAGTTTAGAAGAACATATAATTCAACTCATTTTTACAGTTATTTTTAATCAAAAAGCCATCTTTAGCGGTCTTGTGATATCTTTTGATAGAACCATAATTAAGGAATGCTAAATTATAATAAGCTGTTAGGACCACAAGGATTGTAATCGGGCTCACATTTTCAAAGATTTTAACATTCAATGACATCAATAAATATCATGGATTTGGGAGCAAAATATATTTTCCTGCGTACTCCTTGTTTCTCGATATCCGGTGTCTGAAGCATCGTGACCTCATAACCTGGCCGAAGTTTCATCTTACACCACAACTGGGTCACTCGCCTAGAGACCTACACATTTAAAGAGAGCGAGTATTGAAGAAAAATATCGATGTAAAGTATAAGCCTCACTTTTAAACTGCTTGGTTATAGCATGGGGGTTAACACTTCCAAGAAGTCACTTATGGTCAATCTCAATACCATACTGTATTACCTACCGAAGCCATGTTTGGATTACGCAATATTATGTCACTGACATGTTCACACATTTCAATATGCGACGCACAGGGCTATTAAAACTGTCGTAGGTTAATAAGTGAAAGTCTTGCGATCATTTTTTGTTTGGTTGTTGTCTTTCTGTTCACAAGCGCCCATTTATTACGAGATAAGAGGCTTCACGTCTTCACTGGAAAATTTGCCTGACTTTGCAAATTTGAATATAAAAAAAAAGAGTTTCATCTATGTTTTGAATAGACTGATTACCAAACTTTTCTCTAGATATACGATTCACTATGCTCTTCGAATGTTTTTTTTTCATCTATGAAATCACAAGTAATCCCAGATAAACATTCAAGGGCCCTTAATGTTCTAGGTTTTACGGAGAGGCTAAGACCTGACTCCATTGTCAACACAATAGGTAGCTTCATGACCCTTAAGCTTCTCTACCAGCTATGTACTGCATGTATTGTGTACAAAGTATGTCAGTTGATACCTCTTAATAGCGGCGAAAAAGGGACATACGATTGGTTAGGGTTCATTATCCCAAATGTCCTAGTGTAATAAGATATGAGGAATACACATCCCAGCAAATCCAAACGTAACAGATAACTTCTCCGAGTACACATCACAGCGAATCGGCCAATGCATATGTTTGAAAAAGAAATTAAGCGCCGCAAGATGGAGAGCTATACAAGTTAGGAATACCTTGTTAAGACTAGAGCAAATTTATGCGAAACTCGTAGAAAGAAACGTCGTATAACCTATAACCGTACATCAAATTGGGAGAATACACTGGCGAGCAACATCGTACAAGAAACGTCGTAAGAAAGGAAAATCCAAACGTAACAGACAGCTCCCCCCCCCCAACAAAAAAGCAGAATGGTGACAGTTTGAATGATATCGGACAAACAATAAGAAGTTTATGAATTTGTGAAGGTTGAAGGTAAATTTAGGTAATCACTATGAGTTTGGGCACTTCGAATCGGCTGAATCGGTAATGTCACTGTGATGTAGTGCCGGACAACTTTCCGATTTGCATCAACACACAAAATAACTAAATGCAATTTTTTTCCAAATATATGAATAGGGATGGTCTTTCCTTTTAGAGGACATGTTTTGGTATGAGCAATATATTTTGAGAAGTGTCCAAAGTGAGCAGGCACTTAGGAAAGCAACCCCAGAAATTAATGGTATATTTCGTAAACGACAAACGGGAGGGATGTCCATTACGTCACAATCCTTTGAACGAATTGCAGATTGGAGATTTTCATAGATTTTATAGTGAACTCATATTTCAAACATTCATAACTCTCTTATTATTGGCCCGATTTATTTATTTTGCTATTCTGTTTCACTTATACGTATATAAGTCTGCTTTCATACAAATAATTTATTACCAAAGTTGGATTGCCCTGTAAGCATTTTGAAGAGCTCGGTTGACCTGACAGCTTGCCAATCATCACTTCGCGCTCACCATCAGCCCCGCCCGGTTAATACTGCTTTCGTACAATACGACGCCGTTCAGACGAAAAAGAAACACTGATTCTTTTAAAGTCGTCGTTCGAAACGATTAAGCCTTTCACCATTCAACGGGATACGAGATCCGGAATTTAAAAAAAATACTCTTCGTATAGCTACACTGATGCCCCTAAAGTGGGAATAAGTTTGTCTTCTCTCTTGTTATGAAATCATTGTGGTTTATTATTGAAAGATAAAGTTTTTGCCTTCTCAGAACTATATTGATAAGTCACTATAAATCTTTTGATTGATCGATACAGTTTTAAGAAGATATAAACTTTTTCTATCAAGAATAAGTCATATTTTCAAAATCGTTTCATGAAAAGAGGTCAGACAAATTATTTCAACTTTATGGGCGACAGTATATGCAGTTTTGGTATGGCTAAATGATTTTTTTTGTTTTGTTTTTTTTGGGGGGTACTAACTCACACTCTCCATCATGGTATCCAGGTCATCTATGTGAGCCCGTGCAATGAACTCCTCGCATATAGCTTGAGCAAACCATGAGCCCTTTACCTTGTACCGAACTAAGAAGTATCCTGAATAGAAAGGGAAATATCATCATCACCATTTACAGGGAAGGACACGAGGTTATCAAAATCAAATCAAATAAAATCCGACAATAGTTGCCTAATCAAAGGCACTGATCAGACCCCCAAAAAAAAACAAAACAAAAAAAAAAAAAAAAAAAAAAAAAACTGTCCATGGTTCTACTGAGAAAGACGGGTGTTGTAGCTAGTTGTAAGCGATGTGGAATAGGTATATCTCAAGCTGAGTTTTGAAAGTAGATATCAAATCATAAAAGCGTACGGAGGTACATATAAGTATAAAGTACTGAGGAAAACTGTTCCATAACTTAGGTGCAGAGGCAACGAAAGATCTAAATCATTCTCATAAAGAGTGTTGATGACAAATAATTTTGAGAATATAATGCCAAACCAGCTTCAATTAGAAGGTTGAGTTTTGGTTACAGTGAAATGTAAATTTTTCAGATTTGTCATTCTCTTCATGCTTGTTTGGACGAATATTACAGAAAAATACTCTCTGCAAAGGATTGATCTTCAAAACGCCCTCATGTTCGAAATATGACGAGAAATAGCTGAATAGTTTGGAACATTCATTCCACATGTACGTGTAGTCTAATGTACTCTTTTCTATGTGCAGTCCTTGTGACTTTCCGCAAGACCGAGACAATTTCTTATCATTTTACTGATCCCAAGACCTCACAGTATACACAACTTCTCATGTCCTTCATGTCCATAGTTAACAATTTCCAAATTGCGCCCAGAGAGTTGAACCAGAAGCCGGGACCACAACCTTACTCATCTTTACTATAAATACATGATCAGCTACAGTAAAACGCCTCGACGCCCGGACGCTAAATTATTTTTCCCACGATAGTTGTGGACCCCAGTATGAACTCATTTGCATACAGCCAATCAGAAGAGTATAGCTAGCTAGTTAAGCTGCGCATGCGCACATTATTTTTCCCATGTGCCATGCACTGACCTGCATGGAACTACTATATACTTTGTTTCACGAAACGGACACAAGTACAAGTCTTAATTTTACAACACGTGTTTCAATGGGATGTCGGCGAACTTGTATTTATGATGGTCTCGTGAAACTGTCCAAGGTGTCTTCTCTTTCGGCAAGTATCGACACTGTATGCCACCGGTTGTAGCGCGGAAAGTACATTGTTGATCATGTTTGTCGTCGAATCTCACTGGCGAGCATAATCATTATCAGATCTGCAGTTCAATCAACCTACATGATTCAGTCCACGCTGTAATTTGTAAGCTAGTAAGTGAGGTAAGAAATTACATTGTCCATAAATAATATTCATTTACTAGCTTTAAATGAGACTAGATTTTGTTGATATTGTTCAAGAGAAAGAAATCGAAATTGATACTTATCGTGTGATTAGAAAAGATCATAGTAGACACGGTGGAGGAGTGGCTATCCATATCCATGAAACTTTGAAATTTACTCAGGTAGATACTTCTTCTACTAATACATTAAAAGCAATAATTCTGGAGATTGATCTTAAAAGTGATAATTCACTGTTTTTTTTATAAACTGGTATAGACCTCCTAATGTACGTAGAGAGGCTTTACATGTGTATGGAAGCATGCTATCTTCAATTGAGGGACAAAACGTAAATATCTTCTCATAATAATGGGAGATAAACATTTCAACATCTTCCAAACTTCAAAAAAAATATAATGTAAAAAATATAATCCAATTATTGATATATTCGACTTACATCATGTTAACACGGAAAAATGTACTCAAGTTACAACGGGTTCACACTATCTATTTGATCACATGTTATGTAAAAACCTTGATATAGTAAATGATTGGCACGTTATTGATGTTGGGTTCAGCGATCATTTATTGAGACACGTTTCTATGAAAATAGGTCATCACAGCAATACAAAAAAAAAATAACCTAATTACTTATAGTAGGATTAAAGGCCTTAATTTAAGAGGCTTCAGAGAAGATATGAAACTTCAAAGTTTCTCAGAGTTAGAAAAGTGTAATGATATTGACGAAGCTGTTGGTAACTTTGAGGAGTTCATAATGGGAGTTGTTAATAAACTCGTGCCATTACGAACTTGAAAGGTAAGTAAAAAGTACTCTCATGGCTTACCGAATCGATTTTTGGTCTAATGAAAGAGCGGTATTATTATGAAGAAGAAATCAAAAGTAAGTAAACTAGAAGAAGGTTGTAAAAGTTATTTTAAAAAATAGAAATAAAGTTACATGTGTAATTAAAAAGGAAAAAAGATGTTACTTCTCAGAAATGATACAAAATTGCAAAGGTCGATCAAATACATGGCATGTTCTCAAATATTTACCGCCTCAGAAATCCAGACTCAATGATAACAAGAATGATGACACTCTATTAATGATTGAAAGGTTAAATTATTCAAATAAGAATAATAATAATACATCGTCGTTAATCGTGACAATGTTTACTTCTTTCTCTCTGTGCTATTCCTGCGAACAGTGGAATCAACCGAATGAAATCAACTGTAAAATGAACTATCATGAGTCCCTAAAGAGAAGATTGCTATTCCATGTCATTGTTCAGTTCCAGTTTTCAGTTTTCAGTTTTCAGTTTAGTTTTATTTCATATTTCACATTTACATTTATTACATAAATCATTAGCAATAAATAATAAGAATGAAAAGAATTGTTCTTTCAAAAGGTGTCCAAATACAAACAATAATATTAGGCCATGAAATTAATAACACAGTCAAATTAACATGCGAAGATATATATACAATTGCATAGTATTTAAACTTAAATCAGACAAATATATTTGTAGTGAAATATGGAGAAAGCTAAACTTGTAAATTTTCGATTCCCTTTCATAAATAAGAGCAGTTTATTGAGCATGTAGATTATGTTCAATAAAAGTTTTTAGTTTAAACAGAAGAAGAAAAAACAGAGATGCTAAAATAAGACAAAGGACTAATAAAAAAAAGAGCATAATATATAAGGGAGCCATGGGGTGAGTTAATGTTTAAAGGAACATTTTGAATTTGCGTTTAGAGGTATACAGCGAGACGGTATTTATTACAACTGACCAGGGTTCATTCCACAATAGTGGTCCGGTGACTATTATTGTATTGTGTGCGAAAGCTGTTAGAGTACGTGGAAGGTGATAAGAATAGTTAGGTACACAGACGGCTCCAGGGAAATGGAGTCCACCTAAATTTTATTGCGGATTCCGAATTAAAATGTAATGCTAAAAACGATGCCAAAGTGCCCTGAATGTTATGTTTTATGTTTTTAGGGGCCCTCCAGTGCTTTAATGCATTTCAAAACACATATTTTGGCTGAAAATGTTCGTTTGGTGCAGAAAACCCACTATGAACATTACAGTGAAATATGGTATAGGTACAAGAGTCCACAGGGGCCCCGGAGTTGACCCTAGACAGTCAAAATAATTGCTTTGAACTATTTTTGGTGGTAATAGGATCACATTAAAAACATTATTTCGGTATCAAAATACAATGATGCATTGTGGGTATGATGTTTGATAACCAAATATGTCTCAGGTACCCACAATCTAATTTTAAGGGCCATAATGTAGCGTAAGTGATTCAAGAGCATCATATTATAGATCGATGAATTTTCTTTCTACATACATGTGTAATTGTGTTATGTTAAAGGTACTTTTTAATTCAACTGATATTACATAATTTTCGGGGAGCCTGAGGGGGCCCCGTGAGCCCTGAAGCTATTCATCGCAACCCAATAGGAAATACGTGAAAAATCGTGTATTTTACTGACTAGAATATTAACACATATGCTATATGATGTGTTGAACCCGTTGATGATAGGTGTGACTAAACAAATTATACACCGAAACTTTGAATTCTAAAATCAAAGTTTGAAAACACCTCGCTGGTGAATGTTATAAGCTTTGTAAGGCAGTCCCATGCCCACAGCGAAAGAGGCAATTATGAATTTATGTTCAATGTAAGTTTTCTTAAATCATGTACATTCATACTTTTGTTCTAAGGATGGAATTGGTCTAATAAAGAATTGGCTGGGGTGAAAAAAGGCTGTACATTATGATTTACTAAGGAATGTCATTCAGTACAGTGACATAATTTTATGTTGGTGTGCAGTACTCAATGTGAAGCTATCATTCAGATGTATAAAACAGTTAATTTGCTGTTTTTATCTTGAATTATTACGTTAGATAGTAGTTATAATAGTCTAACCAGACAGGGAGAATTAATAAGTACCTAATTAGAGAGTCATTCATGACTAAGGTATAACTCGTGAATGATTCCTTCACGAATAATTAGCATTAATTAAAGCTCCTTCGACTTATTCCGTCTTTAATTGGCCTTGTTCCTTTTTTATTTGATTATCAGAAAAAGGGAAAGTTTTGAGGGGATACAATTTGATGATTTTAATTAATCGTCGTGCTTGTGATTGGTTAACGAAGAATGTGCTTGGCGGTGATTGGGGGACTAATTAAAGGAGTCTGTTGCGATTGGTCTATGGGTGTGGTGCATGGGACGTGTAGTGAAGGGAATACATATTGGTGTCGAGGGAAGGCAACACATTCAGCACTGGAGCTACAAGCCGGTCCTTGAAGAACGTCTATAACATATCACACATACCACTTCATTACTGCACTAACCACGATGACCATTTGCTCACCGAAGAAGTCCACCACTGCAGCCAACACCAACGGCAATGCTAAACATGAAACAAGAAGAAGAAGTTCAAACCAATAATCCCTACGTGAGCTTGTGAAACCCATTTCATTGATTTTTATTAATTATCAAATTGTTGACATCAATCTCATTTGATGGGATTATATATTGGAATTACCTTCTTTTTTTGGTCAGTTTTCCCCAATTCTTTCACGATCTTACTCTTTACCTTATAGACACGTCAAAAGAAAATCTCTCTCTCGTACAGTCCAATACAAGTAAACACAATGTCGTGATAATAATAATTAATAAGATTGAGAATAGCCCTTATCGTGTTCAAATATTCGGGAATGAATGTCTGCAAGCAACTTGCATCTGTTTTTTCACTGGTTTAGTTTCTTTAAACATTTTATTAATTCATTTCTAGATCATTTCGCCCAAATCAATCATTTTTCCTTGAAAGTCTTGATGGAGTTTTGGGGGTTATGAAAGTGCAATGTCGAGAAGGAATATTAATTGAATTGTGGCCGTGAACAAATAAGTGTACTCACTATTGTAAGCGACAATGAAAAACACGTGTGGTTTGCTTTTTTATTTTCTTGCTGTGTGTTTCTCCCCAAAATCACGCACAAAGGATTGCTAGCCTTCAAACAACAAAGGGTTCCCAGCCAGATGTCTATATTATCGGGTATTTAATTGTTTTCCACTATTCAGCGTGTTAAGAAAAGTGCGGTTATAATATTGGTTCCATATGGTGATATGCCATTGACGCCAACCCTCAGATAGTCTTTGGCTCCGTTCTGACCGAGGGGCATTTGCACCCCCCGCCTATACCCCCTGTACTGTACGAAATCCACGACTGCCGCGAACCTGCTTCAGATCTCGACTTGCCTTTTCGTTACTTTTTTTATTTTAAGTGTCTCGCAACTTTTGAAACCATAATTTTGCAAAATCGGGCAATCCTTTGCGAAGTCATACAACATATCGTAGTCACATGTTCGGCAAAAATTTAACGAAAATTGACATTTTGCATACATTAGTCTACAAAATACTTACTTTCCTAAATTGCTCTGTAAAACTGACAATTCTGTCTTATATTGCTTTTGCTTGATCTTGTATGTCCTAAAATTTATCGAGATACATTTTTGAAACAAAATAAATCAATCTTAAAAGGATGAGGAAAAACAGAATAATAAAATAGAAGGTAATGCACATTTCTAATCCCATCTAATGAGATTGATGTCAACAATTCGATAATGAAAAAAAAATTAATTAAATGGGTTTCACAAGCTCACGTAGCCGTAGGGGTTATTGGTTTCTTCTGCTCCACCGGAGAAAGTGAAATACTGGCCCGGCGTAAGACATTCGTGGCGTGAATCTCTGATATCATCCTGACCTTAGACGTGTTTAGCAATGTCGTTGGTGGTGGCTAAAGTGGTGGACTTCATCGGTGAATGAGTGGTCATCGTGGTTAGTGTAGTGATGAAGTGGTACGTGTGGTTTGTTATAAACGCTCTTCAAGGACCGGTTTGTAGCCCCAGTGCTGAATATGTTGCCTTATATATTGCAGCTACGCCCTATGCAGGTACATATACCTGGGAAATGGATTTGCGCTTATCATACTCCCTTCTCTTTGTAATCATATACTGATAACTATAAACCTTTCCTTCTCTTAAAATTTGCTTATGGTATCCATAGAAAATTGACAAAACGATAAATATCTCATTTCAGGATACTATGTATACTGTACGTATCGGACGAAATAACTTAGACTTGTGGCATACATAGCCAATGTAAGGTTTCAGTATGATATGATTACTGTATGAAGCTAATAGCCCAAATAAAGTTTGAATCAGATCAAACATAGTATTTCAATAGAAAATAGAATCCGAACTGCAACATGAGTCGTTGCCAGGTAGGACAAACATTATGGCTTGCCCTACCTAGCAACACTTAATATATGCAGTTTGCATTCTAACTGTTGAAATACTGTTATTCTTATCAGGTGAAATAAATAGTTTGTATCGAGGCACTTCACAAAGACGTATGCATTACATTTGGTTACATTACGAATTTATGAAAATAGCCTATTCAAGATGCCGATGTGCCAGGCTTACGGTTGCTCAAATCGGCCAGGGGTTGGTAGTAAGAAAAGTTTCTAAAAATATGCATCCCATACCCTTTGAAAGACAGGAGGAGATGTTCCCAATGGTTAAACAATGTTGGGACTGACAAGTTCAACATACGAACGTACGTAAGTGGTAAAAACAGAGTGGTATGTGAGGACCACAGTCTAGTCTAGTCTAGTCGAGTCGTCTCTGTCTGTGTTGTGAGGACCCTACGCCACAAAGAAATGTCGCGCAATGCATTGTGGGGAGAACCGGCTCGATCATTAACTTGTTTTTTGCTCATTAAAAAAAATAATAATAATAAGTCTGAGCACCATTTTCCAAAACCAAGTTATAGTTGGGCTTTTTAGATTTTTGTCTATCTAATCAGCTCAACTTTCCAGTGGAGTGGACTTGTACTTTAAGCAGTATCTGGGACAATGTAGAGAGGAAAACAAACAATGAAATCATCCCTGATAATGTAATCACAATGTAGTGGTATATACCAATGTCTAAACAAATTGTATATTTTTGCTTTGAGATTTTCCTTTGTAGGTGCCCCTTTTTTCTCCAGAAAGTGCCTTTTTTGTTGGTGCGACCCCCCACTATGACAATAGTCAATGCAATTAGAACAATATGCATGCACTGACGCCCGCCGTGTTTCTACGTAGCAGACGAAAGAGAATCTCTCGGTCTATCCAGAGCAATTTGTTAGAAGCCTGTTTTATCTCGGATAGTGGAGATAGGTCGACCGAAAGAAAGGCCTAAAAAACGGCCCGAAACGGACAAAATGGCGCCTGGACGGTCACGCATGAGTGATTTCGGAGAAAGAAGATTGGATTCCGGAGATGCCTACGACATTTGATAAGAATCGCGAAAGTGGAAGGGACCTACATAGGGTCCACAAAGCACTGCGTGCAAAACGAATGGGATTTTGGTGAATGAAGAACAAGTCATGACGCATTATTCCTACGTCAATGAAACTTTGCAGACATCTGTATCCATACACTTGACAGCATTCTGCCAGGTTTGGTGAATTTGATGACGTCATCGCAAAGTTATCGCCAAAATCATGAATTGGTTATGCATTATATAACAATGCGTTACATGCTTGCGGTATATTGACTGCAAATAACAATGGTTTCAAACTAACCGCAATGAAATGCCCGTTCGAATGATTCTAAATACGATATATGTTGACGTACAAAGTTTTCAGTAAGCCGCATTTGAACAAGGGTCACAATACGGATTCTGCTGGGTTGAACATTTTGCAAGCATATTCTGGGTGGCCAAACGGAGGGCATCTTGGAACCGGATTTTTAACAACATGTCAAGGGGGCCATTTCAGATGCCATTTAAAACCCTGCTTAATAATGTGATTGCCACAGCTTATGACATATTCTTCTTTCACCCAAATCCCATTCGGTTTTGTGAGCCCTATCTAGGTCCCTTCCTTTATCCCGATTTCTTTCAAACTTCGTAGACATATTTTCTAGCATCCCTGGGCCACCATGGTTACCTAACTCTTCGTTCTCCGACATCACTCATGTGTTTTTTAGGCCTTTCTTTCGGCCTACCTTTCCCCACTATCCTAGACGCTACAGACTTCTAACAAACTGCTCTTGATAGTCCGAGAAATGATCTTTCATTCCCGACGTACATCGGTACGGGCGTCAATGCATGCACATCGTTCTAATACGATTGTAGTTCTAGTTATTATTATTTGTATAACTATTATCATCATTAATATTATTATTATCATTATTTCTACCATTAACATCGTTATTATTTTTACTATTGTATCTGTAGAATGGCATTTCATCGGTTAACTTCGAGGATGGCACTTGGTGGCTTTGCCATAGCTTCGTTAATTTGTGGAGCTACGTTGGGGTGGTACGGGAAGACTGATAACGTTGGATTCCCGAAAACTTGGAGTATGAGTTCTTTCTTTTTTTCTTTTTTTTTTAATTATCAAAGCCATGTGTGGTTTGAGAGGTGAATCCTTAAAGGGGGAGCTCGTTTGACATGAGGTTGGTTTTGATAACAGCACAAAAATAAGCCACACAGTTTAGCGAAAGTTCCAGGGAAATCTGAAACAAGATGATAAAATTATAGAGGATCAAAGTTTTCAACTTGGAATAATCATCCCAACGCTGTTCAAGTGTCATTACAATTTTTATAATGGTGTTTATCTTAGCGCTCACAGTTATAAGAAAGTATACACAGAAATTCGCCAATTTTGCTTGAGCTGGACACAGCGTGTTGTTTGACCAAAATCAACAACCGTCATAAGCAAGGTGCCCCCAAATAAGTTGTTAGCATACTTCCAATAACGTGAAGTCGAATTCACTGGTACCAGCGAAAAGATAATCTTATCACATGAAAAATTATACCAAAATTTACAAGTTTGGAAGAGGTTTTTTGTTGTTTTAGCTACCATTGTGTGACGCTAGGTAGGAGTTCAAATTTGTCCAGTATCAATGAAACTGCGTTTTAAACAATTCGTCTTGCCTCTTCATAGTAATTGGCACTTTCTCAATTTTACGTTCTATTTTGTCTTTAACAAAAAACATGAAGTCAAACAAAACATGTGCAGTCGTATGTTTGTGTTAAGCCTATGGAACTTGCATACAAAAAAAGTTATTTCATGTCTGTGTCCAAAAAGTCATTACAAACTCCTGGTAAAAACAAGGAAAATGTGTGTAAAATGTTATTTTTGTTATCACAGCTTGCCTATAGAGTTCAGGCATAATACCATTCTGAAACTTCACAATGATGCGTTATTATTTGCAAGGAGCACTGCCAGTGGATATATTCAACTTTGTTTTGCAAAATTAAAAAATAAAATCTTTGCAAATTTGGTATTATATCTCTTCTAAAAACATTGGCCTATGCTACTGGTACCGGGGAAATATGCTCCCGTATTATTGGAAGTATGCTTGTTCGTCTCTTTTTGTATTGTTTTTTGTTATTTGGCCATTCCGTATAGATGACTCTGAGTTACATTATGCTCGCATGTACACCTTTATAAATAGCTCAATTTTTCACTTCTCAACTCATACATTTGGGTGCTTCACCCCCGAAATTTATACAGGTGCTCGATATATGGAAGGTTTGAGGCCTGCAGCTGGCTTCACTAAGACGGTACGACAAGGAGAATTGACAAAAAATGAGAATATTGACAATGTCTCGAGGCCTGGATTACGCCTACGAAACATCTCTCACACAAGTATCCCAAGGATTCTTTACAAACTCGCGAAACCAGTAAGTAGGTTGTACAGCGATATATAAAATACTGGTCAATAATTTGCAGGGAAGAACATTTATATTGTTGATAAATATTATTTTAGTTCCTTAATACCACAACTCTTGGTTGTTGAAATAAATATTCAGGTATTGTCATACTTTAAGAGAGCGATGGCCTACCATGATGCCCAGTATAACAAACACAAAACGAAAAACAGTAACTTTTCTTCTCTACCCCTCCACACCCATGCACCCATTACAGCTTGCCACTCCTCTGGCAATGACTTTGTATACATGTGTTTCCATCCCTTTTCAAGGCTTAAAGGCTGTTCCGCCTCTCTGAAGTTCATTATAAAATGATTCTAAGGGAGGCATTTTATTTTTCAATTCGTTAATTCATAAAGTCCCACATTTTATTGATCATGTTCATGTCTTTGATCTTGGCCTTTTAGAGGTGACCACCTCATCATTTTTTTTTAAATCTCTGCCTCTTTTAACATATACGCGTGTTGGTCCAACATCATTTGGATGATTGTCTTCTTGTAAAATTTGTCCTTATGAGCAGGTTAATGGTTCACCTTCTTGATCCTTTGTCCTAAAGTACTGTTGGCCAATGCTTTGGTTCCAAGACTATAAAGGACACTCGAGAGCAGTTTATATCCATATCCATGCTGAATTGATGAATGACGGTAATGACCGGGAAATAGATTTCACAGACTTGAATAATAATTTTTCAGAATTTCAAACAACAAATGCATATTTAGAACTGCCGAACGAATTAGAAAGCGAATAGCTGAGCAAATAAATATATCCAAACTGAGCTAGCTGAGACTGAGGACTAAAGTGGAGGACAGTGTTATGGCACATTAATCAAAAGACCTCTCTTCAATGAATATGTTCTGAATAGTTCACAGTTCTTGTGATCAACACATAGTATTTCATGTCGTTCCCTTCCAGAGCGAGGGTCTTTAGGGATTAATCCTCTTTAAAATGATTATCAAGTACCTCATTGAGGACTTAAAGCCGTCGATGCCCCGGATGTTTTACTTACAAGCATGCACAGGTTTTCTTTAGTAGTCAGGTAAAAACAAAACATCTATCTATCGTCTAACAAATCATTATCAAATTTGGTTATTCTTAACATGTGTTCTCGTAATATTAAAATAGATCAGTATTAAAAAATACTATGTCCCTTTTGCAGCCAACATCAAATTCTGTAGAACTTTGCAGGAATTATGAATATGTCATGTATGGGTCCTATCTTTGAAATTTAAACGTTAGCAGTGTCCTAATATTCAAATTATGCAAGGAAACCCGTTTACTTGCTAGACTTCACTGTCAGACACTATTGAGTGACTGACTGGCTTTTTCATCTTTGGTAATAACATACATAAAATGAGCTGTAAAGGGTACATGAGCATTTGTCTACATCAATAACCCACTTCTTGTTATGGCCAAATTTAAACTGATTGAATCTTTGCGCAGCATAAAACGTACGACCATTCGGTAAAATGGTCTGAAAAATCAGACTATTACTTATTGGCTCTATAGCTCCTAAGTCGATTCGACAACTAATAGTCGTTATTTTCCCACTTAAAGACATTTTCAAGCCCCCCTTTTTTAGGGAAGTTCTAAATTAGTATTGTCTTTCAAATGCCGTTGGAATTTAACCTTTTCATTTTTTTGGCCTGGAAATGGGACATAGTACCTTTAAATAGTTGTTTCTTAAAAAACATCTCGGCACATAAACATAGCTAAATTTATTGTAATACATCACGAAAAGTAAGTTTTATTTCCCTTTCATATCAATCCACATTTGTGATGATACAATTATAAACCAGTAAAGAAAAAAGTGATTTGCGCACTAAAGTGGAAACTATTCATCAACACATTCAATGACCCGTATTGCACCT
Organism: Mesocentrotus franciscanus; assembly: GCA_037976565.1. Taxonomy (NCBI): domain Eukaryota; kingdom Metazoa; phylum Echinodermata; class Echinoidea; order Camarodonta; family Strongylocentrotidae; genus Mesocentrotus; species Mesocentrotus franciscanus. Next base: position 25,474,900 of record CP137668.1, read on the forward strand.
CAACCTGCTTTCATTTCATTCGATCCCCTTGCCCGATCCATTAAGGCCAATTAAGTTGGAACCCTTTTTTGGTTACCTCTTTTCATGAAATGATTGTGACAATATGATTTTTTATTGATATATTTTATTTGTCCTCGGAATGTATTGATCAATCTTCTATAAAGAGTCATAGAGATTGATCGATAAAGGACATATTATTTTTCTCGTAATTGATTGGGAATTTGTTGGAAAATATGTTGGAAAACCATAATAAAAAATTGAAAAAACAAAAATTATAACCTGCATATTTCAAATAAAATACAAATCATTTCACAAAGTGTGTCGATAGTTAATTATGTAATAACCTTGCGTCGTGCACTTGCGAGTTATAAATCTTTCTTAAAGAAGTTTTTAGTCAAATTTTGTCTTAAATGTTTACACATGTTTTGGTTTCTGTGTTATGAGATATTGAAAGTAAGCATTGTATCACTTGTGAGCTTTGATACTGCAAAATGTGTATCAAAGTAAAGTATTTGTGAATTTCGTTTTGACCTAATCAACATACCTGAATATAGCGACGTGGCATGGGTTCAGTAACTAAGGGGTACAGATGGACGGGTGGGGGCACCTGTCTTCTCGGTGAAGGCGAAATTGTCATGTTTTCAAGTCACTAGGTCATCTTGAAGGAGAAGGTAAGGGAGTTCTCTCTCTCTCGCTCTCTTTCCTCTTCTCTCTCTTTTCCGTTTTCTGCTTTTTGATGGGTTTTTCTATAGATCTCTACGCCATTGTCTGAATAATTATGTTCTCCACTCTTTTGTTCAGGGATTGTTTGAGGGGTTACCAGACCAGTTCCTCCCGGGTTACAAGAGTCCGTGTTTTATGTTTAAAAATGGAAGCACGGAGGTACTGCGCTGTTTGCCTTACTACTATATACTTGGATTTACCAAGTGTGGCACCACGGATATTTGGCAAAAATTGGCGGATCATCCTCAGGTCTATTCCGCCGAAAGATTTCCAAAAGAAGTAGATTGGTGGGCACTCGCGAGACGGAGTGAGTATTGAATCTCATTTTTTTTAAATTAATATATCTTAATGTCAAATGACAAATTTACGAAGGGCTGTAGGAGAATAGGAAAACAGATTATTTTTTTCTTCTTCTACTCCTTCTTTTTTTTTTGGGGGCGGGGTATAATAATGAATAATAATCTTTGATTGCTTCTTACTAAAATTATTGTTTCCATTTATACTTCGGTCGCTGATTTGAGGTGTTCTTCAGTTTATGAATGACGGAAATGACCGGGAATTATATTTCACAGACTTGAATTATAATTTTTCAGAACTTCCAAGCATTACATCTGCCGAACGAACTAAAATTGGCTGAGCATATACATATGACAAAATTGAGTCAGTTGTTTTGATCGCATGTCAAGGACTATCGACAGCACATGTGTTCAGTATACATGATTTTTGTTCACATTTTTAGTTTGTTCACATGGGGGACCTTTATTATTTAAATTACTTCCAGTCAGTTTCTCTTTCAATGCAGTCGCACTACCGGAAAAAAAGGGGTGGGTGGGTGGAGTGTTAATCCACGGTATGAAGTGCCAAATGACATGTCTTTATCCCTTTGAAACTTACCACAAGGTGCGACGTACAATAAATGATATCCTTAGCTGTTAATCAATCCCTCCTTTTTTATTCAATTTCATGACCGAAGTCATTCGCTGTTTTTTTTTGTTCGTATTGCAGTGAAACAGAATTTCCCGTTATTTATCCCCCCCCCCAAAAAAAAAAAGAAGATTGACGCTTGCATCGTTCAGCCCTAAGCATTTACCTGACAATGTCTGCTCTTAACAGAATACAACACGTTGTCTGATACGCGTAGGTTTTGTCGAGAAAGAGTAGTGTCGATGAAATAATTTAGCGTGATTTTTATTTCTTGATATTTTCTCTAACGTCTGAGAATTTGTGACCTAGTTGTAATTCACAACGCCTGTGCTTCTTTCATAGGAACAATGCCGTTTGCATCCTACCTGGAGTCAAGATCCGCGAAAATGGTCCAGCTGTTCAACCGGAATGAATCTCTGAAAAATTGGCTAGTGACAGGTATGTGGTATCCCTTTCAATCAGTATCGATTCTAGCGGAGTTTCTTCAACCGCCCCCTCCCATTTTCACAGGGCACAAGTAGAAAACGATTCAATGAACATCTAAACCTCCCCCAGCCCCCCGCCCCCCCCCAAATAAAAAACAGGACCCCCAAGAAAATATTATTATAATATTTATTAAAAAAGAGTCTTCTAGAACCGTTCCTGCTTTAAATTATAGAACCTATTCGAAAGAATATTGGCTTAGAATATACATGGGTCATAGCCTACAACTAAAATTTGACTTCTTTTTTTCCCTAAATATTGATTTTTGATAATTCAACGTACTAGTGATCGACCAAAATGAGATGCAACAAATAATGTAGTAATATCAGCATGATGTCTTGACACTGCAATTTCAAACTTGAGAAATGTAAATGCTTGTACTGCTTAAAATTATTCTATTCTCGAAAACATTCAAATTTTGGTGTTAAAACTTAAAGATATCGCTCCAGGGTATTCTTCCAGAATAATTGACTTGGTCAATTCTTTATATTGAGCATTGTGTAACATTTCAATGCCTCAAATTGATTCAGCGGCCACATTTTCAATTAAAAGGGCCATTGCATAAATTAGATTATCGTGAAGTCGCTATATCGGTAAATATGAGTAAATATATTCTTGTAATTGTGATCAGTAGAGGTGTCGTGGTCGAGTGGATATGTCACCGGACTGTGGTTCACAAGGTCCGCGGTTCGTTCCCGCCGCATCACTAATGTCCTTTGGCAAAACATTAATCTATATTTGCCACGCTAGAGCGCCGTAATGGCGGCCATGCTAAAGCTATGATGTTACCGATAAGAAAAATGTGCTAGACCGTGACGTCATCCATGGTATAGTGCACTATACCATGGCACTTTACCATGGATGACTTCATAGATATTTTCTTCTAAGGCACTACTGTGCATGCATTCAGCGAGCGTACAGGATTTCAAATGCCCCAAGCGGCCAACTCCCGCGGTGTCACGGCGCTCACGCTGTGCAATTTACGCTGAGCCGCAGTAACTGCACTACACTACTGCAGTCCTTGTATAGCGCCAGCTTTCGGTCTTGAATTTATGGATTCCTTGGTGACAGAAATTATTATTATTATTATTATTATTTTAATGAAGGTTAGTTTGAAAAATATAAAACAAATATATCATGCACTATTTCAAGCCACTAGTGAAATTATGGATCCCTCGGCAAGTGAAGCGAATGAACACGATTTCAAATGCCCCATGAAGCCAATGAAGCGAATGACCCCTCAGAAAATAGTGCTATTCCTGCCACCTCGATCCATAATTTCAACTAGAACCTCTCAGTGCATGGTATGTTTCTTTACTATTATGACCGAAAAGACCAAGAAAGTGCCATATATTTTCATGAAGAAATAACGTTTTTAATCGTATTAAATTATCGTGCTTCCTCACTCTTTTCGTTCACTAAGAACATTAAGAAACATATTATATCAGGCGGCGAAGTACCTGATATGGGCAACGAGGTGCCCAAATATCATTCGGGTAGCAAGGTGTCCGAAATATTTTTTTATATCGAACTTACATTTTTACCACGCTCATTCGCTTCACTCGCTCGAAACATTTAGGAACAGGGTTATTCTGGGCATCGAGAGGCCCGAATATCCTCATTCTCGTGTTTTGAGGTGATATTTGTTTTGTATTTTATGTTTATTGTAGTCATGTATCCGGCAGCGAGGTGCCCGAATACATAATTGTTAACCAATTTCTCGCTCGCTCCGCTCACTCGCAAAACTTAGAAAATATGTGAAAAATGTACGTGTGTAAATGGAACCTGGCAAGTGCCAGAGTGATGCAAAATCATTTTTCGGGGATTAATTTGGTATTGGGCGTGACGCGAAATTGTAATTTTTGAAAAGGGCACCGTAACAATAAAAAAGGGTGAAAACGCTGGTCTGTAAATATACAAATAATACACATCAGTGAGGGCATTAGTAAGAATCACCTACACGAGGTACCTTTGGAACAGTCTAACACGCCCGAGGCGATAGCCGAGGGCGTTTGTAGTGTTTTGAAGGTACCGAGTGTGGGTCATTTTACAAATGCCTGAACGAAATGATGTGTATTATTTGTTTTATAAGATTATGTTTTATTTGTTTTATAAAATGATGTTTTATAACATGATTTTGCTAATGACCGGTCATTATCCAAATTACGCGTTAGGCAAAATAAATGCCTGGTCACGTGTACGCTTTTAACCAATCATTTGCTTAGGATCCACGTCATCATCTTATAAAAGAAGTTAAGACCATGCGCACTATAAAGTTAGTATAGAAAAAAGGTGTATTTCATAATTACTGGAGAACGTCTTTAAAAACATTTTAATGAATGATTGAATAGGGTTAAAATTCAGGGATCGGTGATTCAAGGGCTGAGGCCTCTTTCTTGAAAAGGGGGTCGTCCCCTGATGTTGGAGAGAGACCCACAAAGTATAATTGATTTTTAACACTGTCTATCCAAATAAAAGAAGACAGTAAATGAGGTGAATAGTAAATTCAGACTTTAAAAAAAAAAACGGTCTCGAAAAACATATTTTCAAACAGTTACTACAAAACGATACGCAAACTCGCAACATGAGATACAAGTCATAATCTAAAGTTACCGAGAGCGTCGTGAGAATTTCAAAAGTGCTATAAACATCATGCTCCCCCAATCCCCTACTGAAAGGCAATAATGAACTATTATTCACAATTATCATATGTAAAATTTAAACGTTGATGTGTTAGTAACATTCATTGTGTAGCCTGATTGAGGGGTGGGTAGAATAGGTTGAAACGTTTTTGTCGACGAATGTGGGTGTCACTCCCTTAATAATTGTCAGCAACTTTTGGTGTCAAGCCCCCCATCCCACACACACACAAACTGTTCTACAGACGCCCCTGTTTTTAAACTTTTCCGCCTTGCTAACAGTTATGCTTTAAAGTCTGAACTCAAAGTTACAATAATGCAAATAATCATTTGTTTAACCCTTCAGCAGCTATATTGAGCGTAACAAGAGGGGCCCTCATTGGGTCCATGTACCCCTGACGTGGGCTTTTTATATGACCTTCTTTTTAAAATATTAGTGTCCAATTTAGAAAATTAAAACCAAATATTTATTTAAAAAACTTAATTTTTTTCGCAAAGATATATGTTGGGCCTTTTGGGGGGCCTTTTGGGTCAAAAGGGACATCTGCGCCACATATTTCGTTGATGTCAAAAACTGTATAACTGATCATAATTACAAGCATTTTACTCATATTCAACAATTCAGTGGCCTCATCATATTTTGATATATGCAATGGCCCTCTTTTTGAGAAAAAAAAATGGGCACCTAATACACTTGTCCGAATTATGAGCCTAAGCGATGTTACATAACACTCACGACACAAAATGTTTTGATAAAATCAATTCTGAAGGGGAAAATACCATGCAGAGCCATATTTCAAAATAGTTTTCACAACCGGCCCCAAGGCCCGAAGTTTAGGTGGCCCCGTATCCACTGATTATGAAGAAACTACTAAGTACACTAATGAATCTTGCGGCTGAGACCGACATGGTGCCAATACGTGTTCCAGGCCCGAAACTAGGATGTTAATGGGGGTGCAGACATTTTTGGCACTCTTCTATCTGAAAATCAAGTTTTAAGCCCCATCACACCAAACTAGTTCTCACTACGTTCTGGACCGATCCTAGAAAATCGTAAAACGGGTTTTGGTCGGGGTAGAACAGTCCTTTATTACGTCCATCTCGTCTGTACCCCGCCCATGGTCAGTTCGTATCAAGTTCAGATCGGGTAAATTTGCCATTTCCAGGCAGTCCAAGTCCGTCCGTAGTCAGTTTAAACCCGTTCTTAACTATTGTCTAGTTCTACCTCGTTCCCAATACGTCCAAACCCATTCTAACTAGTTCGCAACTTGTTCTAAATATAGTTTGTAACCCGACCATCCCGTTAAGAGACAGTTCAACCGTCCTCATCTCGTTCTTAGTGCGGACGTTCGAACGCGCTCCTAGAGCGTGGGCAATCCCAGCCTGGCTCGAGGTCCATAAAAACCAAGCGCGTTCTTGCCATGACTCATTCCCGTTCAACTTCAACGCTTCAAGCTGTGCAGATCAAGACTTTCAAGTGAAGCCCCATCACACCAAACTAGTTCTCACTACGTTCTTGAAAATGTTCCTGAACGGGCTCAATCTGTGTGCAAACGGAGTGAACGTAGTAGCAACTGTTTACGACCTGTATAAGAACTTCTTGGACGGGCTCGGACTGGCTTGGACGGGAAGAACTTTGAGCCTGTTCAAAATTTTCCCCGTCCTGCAATTAGACGGAGTGACAACATACTTAAAACGAGATGGACGTACTACAAACGGAATTACCGTACTTCGGTCCTACTAGGAATGTGTTACAACGTGACGTGGTCGAGCATCAAGTATAATTGAATTTCTTGATCTGCACAGCTTGAAGCGTTGAACGGTAAAGAGGAATAGCAAGAACGCGCTGGGTTTGTATAGCCCCGAGCCAGGACGGATTGCACACGCAGCATATACGCGTTCGATCGCACTAAAGATGGGACGATGACGAGTTGAACTGTCTCTGAACGGGGTGGTCGGGTTACAATTAAACTAGTTAGAACAAGTTGCGAACTAGTTAGAATGATTTGGACGTATTGAGAACGAGGTAGAACTAGTTAAGAACGGGTTTAAACTGAATACGGACGGACTTGGACTGCATGGAAATGGCAAATTTACGTTTATGAACGAGCTAGGATATCATCGTATAATATATACATTATTTACACATTCTACCCCGACCACAACCCTTTTTACGATTGTCTAGGACGGTTCCAATACGTAGTGAGAACTAGTTTGGTGTGATGGCGCTTATACTACTCCTAATTGATGCTCGACCGCGTCACGTTGTAACGCAATCCTAGTAGGATCGAAGTACGGCACTTCCGTTCATGGTACGGCAATCAGCCTGAACAAGCTCAAAGTTCTAGAGCACCCTCCCATCCTAGCCAGTCCGAGCCAGTCCGAGCCCGTCCATGAAGTTCTTAAACAGATCGTAAACAGTTGCTACTACGTTCAACTCCGTTCGCAAACAGTTTGAGCCCGGTTGGCAACATTTTCAAGAACGTAGTGAGATTTAGTTTGGTGTGATGGGGGCTTTAGGTACAATTTTGCACACCAAAACGGTTTCGCCAATACCTCTGTCCTGCCTATGTTGTTTTTATTGTTTCCTTTACCTATATTAGACTGTGCATCCTCCTCCTTGGATGGTGGTGGATCATTTCGCGCTCGAATGTGTAAAGGGTCTGGTAGGGACAAATCGGGCATTTTTCTATCTGAAAATCAAGTTTTAGGTACAATTTTAAACACCAAAACGGTTTTACTAATAGCTGTGTCCCACGTCCTACCTATGTTGTTTGCATTGTTGCTTTGTTTCCTTTGCGTATGCTAGATTGAGTATCATCATCCTTGGTACACGCATGCCTGCTGCAGTAAAGATACATTGCATGTACAGTATTATACAGTACATACCAAATAATTATACCGTTCCACTAGTAATTACTTCTCATCAGCAGTAGATAACAGGATACCAGGTGCTGCGCGGGCCGGAGCTGGCGGCATATGGGATATATTCTAGGTAGCCTAACTTGGCCCATCAATTCACAATCAGTGTTTATTTATTTTTTATTTAAGTGGACGTCTTGTTGCAAGCGGAGAGGACGGGGTGGGGGTGTGCACGCATTACAGGCAGTGGCGGGCCCCTCCCCTAGCAAAAACAGGTAAAAACACCCTTTTTTGTAAAATAAAAAAGAAGATGGGCCCCCTCCCCTGGCGCTCAAGGGGTGGAGGTTGAAAAATAACACTTCCCCCGTTGAGAAAAAAATGAGTGGTCACTACCCCCGAGCGAAAAATCGACCGGCACGATTTTCAAATTTTCGGGTGCTAAAAAAAAATTGTGCTCACTACCCCCACCAGCCCCCACTGAGCGAAAAATCGGCCGGCACGATTTTCAAATTTTCGTACGAAGTGGGCCCCTTTTTTGGGGCCCCTCTCTTTCCGCCGGCTGGATCCGCCCCTGATTACAGGCATGATGTTTTCTCACTCCCTCTTTATATATTTTTCACAGGCGATGGATCACCAACAACTGCATATGATTTCGGAAACTGGCGGGAGTTCTTTGGCGCGAGGTATGACGGTCCGGAGTTTACCGTAGCAGATATTCTTCATCTCGCACAACCAGACGCAAAGCTTATCATAACACTGCGAGAACCATTGTCAAGGTCGGTTAATGTGACGAGGGTTCGGTGAAAAAATGTCAGAGGTTAAAATGCCAGATGTAAAAATATCAGAGGTAACAATGTCAGAAGTACAAATACCAGAGGTAACACTTTCATAGGTAAACAAGAAATTTTTGCGATAGAAACGAAATATATTTAGGCTTGTAGCCTATACTGTATTTATTGAAATTAATCAAATGATTTTTTTTCGGGGAATAGATTTTGGCCACTCTGAGCCTTTTCCTTACATTCCAGCCTGATATATACTTGAAAAATAAACAATGAGTATAATAACCTTTAAAAAAAAAAATCACTGCACCAACTTTAAACATTTTAAACGATACGCGTGTGAATGCTTCGCTTCCTTTTAAATAGCAATCAGCACCGGGCGCATACCCGCGGTTTCCTAGAAGAACGGTATTCGGCTTTATACTAGTTTATCGTACATTATGAAAGTCGGTGGGTAAACATTGGATATCTTAATGAGATTTGTTTTCCTTCACAATAGACTTATCAAAAGACAAAGAGGGCGATTGACTCAATGTTGAGGTTTGCAAACTGATATTCAATCATACCATATTAATATTGGATTCCAATGAATGACATTTTTACCTCTCTTTACCTCTGACTAATATTTTTGCCTTTGACTTTTTTTTTCCTCTGGCGTTTTAACCTCTGACTTTTTTTTTACCTCTGACATTTTTACCTGGCACCGTGACGAGAAGACGGTGCCCCGTTTTACTTCGACTCAAACCAAATTTATGATCACCATTAACTCTTCATAGGCTACACAAATTATCTCCCTGTTTGCCACATTGTATATAATGGGGAAACTATAGCAAAAGCTTTAATGTTATTTAATTGTTCCACTGCCAAATTAATCAATACCGGTGTCAGAATGCTTGTAACGATCACTCACGTAATCGTGTTGTCACGTTTTGAGTACTTTCGTCGATACCGCTATCTCATCTACGAAGTCTTCGGGTTACGTGACCCAACTTCTCGTTGAAATAGCATTGCAAAACACGAACAGTGATGGTACTTGACGCAGATGTTAACAAAATAAATGTCATGGTCATCGAAAAGAGACTAACACAACAAAATCAGGCATGATTCCCCGGACATGATTTCGGGCGCCTTCTTAAATGTTGACTCTATCTCAAAGTCAGTGGACCAACCCCTATATTTACGGGAAACTAGACCAACAATACGTACTCCATTTTTCACCGTTCGTGCAGTATGCATAGATATGACCAGGCTATGTAGCTATGATATTTCCGGATATGTCTACGTCATGACTAGTCTCAATAACAAGCACTTACTTTTTCCAAGTGGTAAAATGTAGGAGCAAGTACGAAAAGAGTCGCGTTGCGTACACACGCGTGGGTATTCGTGATTTACCGACCTGTTAAAAAACGGAGTGTCAACCCTTTACTTCGTAGATTAGATAGCTTGTATCTTCGAAAGTACTAAAAACGTGATAACGTGATTATACGTGAGTGAGCATTACAACCCGTGTTCGAAGGGTTTTTATTGAGCAATAATCAGGACTGGAAATGGGGAAATTTTCCATAGCCATTGTGTTGTACAAAGCAATGCTTCTGTCAATTGTTTGGCATATTGTTTGTGCAAAATTGCACGTATGATAAACGAGTGACCGTGCAGAGAGGCGAAGAAAACACCGAAGCGTGAAAGTGTACCAAGTGTACGTGAACCAGTCACCCCAAAAATATATCGTGTTGTTTGTCATTAGTTCCATGTCCTGAAGCTTAAATCATCCTCTTTCATTTGATGCAACTCGTATGATGCATATTTCACGCATGAGTGATTAAAAACAATTTTATGAAAGGGTACCAAGAAGTCATTTGGCGAACGGTATTTGAATTGTTTTCTGCTTCTTCATATGACACCTCAATCAGGAAAAATGAGCCAGGAATAACAAAGTTCTGTTTGTTTAAAGTAATGCTTGCATTTCCTTAATTTTATTAAACGAATTCGTTTTCACTGGCTGCCTGCCGTAGCAACAAACAACAAACTCCGTTTCGTTGACGATCAGCCATGCATGAAGGCTTTCGTCTTCTTTGTTGTAAGGGCAGACAGCCAGTGGAACGGATTCGTTTAATAAAATTATGGAAATGCAAGCATTATTTTAAACAAACAGAACTTTGTTATTCCTGGCTCATTTTGCCTGATTGAGATGTCATATGAAAGGGCAGAAAATGAATTTTCTAGAAATGCAATTTTTTTTCTTTGAAACTCACATACCGTTCGCCAAACGATTTTTTGGTACCCTTTCTTAAAATTGTTTTTAATCACTTATGCGTGAAATATGTATCATATGAGGTGCATCAAATGAAAGAGGAGGATCTAAGCTTTACAAGTATGTGTCATTTATTAATTATAATTGTGATTAAGTTATGGTAAAACATCAATAATTCTCGGTTTCGTTTTTTCTGGGAAGCACTGTATGGCACTTTACCTATACATGTCTTACGTTGTGAGGTTTTCTCCCTCTTGTTGCTATCTGCAGATTGTACTCGTTGTATCTTCACTTCTTCCATACGGAAGGATCTCCCGAGAAATTTCACCGAGGAGTAGTGAAGAATATCGTAGATTATAAGGACTGTCTGACTAAGATGAGTCCTCGTGCCTGTGCATTTTCGCCGTTCACGCAGGCAGATGTGGTGAGAAAATATTCGCGGTTCATGTCATAATCAAAGATTAAGAACGCAAGACCAAAAAAACACTGAATACAAATAATGGAATGTCTTCTCTCTATAGTACTGGAATTTTAATAGAAAGAAGTCATTGTCAGTGCTTAAAAAATGGGGAGGGGTATTGTATTGGCAAATTTGATTCTTCCCCTAGTCAACTCATTTAATTTATTCGAGGAATGTCTTTTTTCATGAAACGGCTTTTTATTCTATATAGAAAAGAAAGAGGGAGGAGGTAAATCAAAGGGAAAGGTGAAGAGAAAAGTAAATGGAGAGAATGAAAGAAAAAGAAGCCAAAAAAGAAATGAGCAAAGAGAGGAAGAGGGTAGAAAATGGAAGGGAAAGAGGAAGAGGGATATGAGATGAGAAAGTGAGATAAGAGATGAGGAGGAAATCTATATAAGTACGATAACGGAAAAGGAAAAAAGGGGTAAAGAAAAAGAAAAATAAAGAAGAAAAAGTAAATAAAAAGATAATAAAAGAAAAAAAGAAAATACAAAACAAGGCTCATAATTCTTTGGGGGCCAATTGAATAAGTAAAGTTTATACAAAATAAATGCTATGATTACAGGAGAACGTCCTTAAACAGATCTTAATGTCTAAATTGTATTGGTATCTCCGATCCAGTAGACCTTCGTCTCATAAGCCAACAAGCATCCGTTTAAACTTATGAAATATTATGAAAACACTCTGATCATTGAGAAAAAAAACATGAACAATATAAAGCGCTGTAATGGCAGCACAGCTAAAGCCTGGTAATAATTTCCAAATTTCTTCAGACGCCTTGAGCATCTCTTGGGGTGGATATGTGTGCATTATAAATGTTGTTATTATTATTATTATCTACTCCATAACGAGGGTCAAGTGTCTAATAATAGTATTCGTTTTATAGCTTGCAAATGTGTAATTATATGATTTTCCGATTATTTGAATTCGCTTTGTCGATACAGACACTTCGTTTAGGTCTATATCACGTTTTCATACGAGACTGGTTGAGAGTCTTTCCGCGTGAGCAACTGCACATTCTACGACTTGAAGACTGGAAACAGGACTGCCCTAAGCTCTACCCTCAACTCTTAAATTATTTAGAACTCGGTAAGTATGGCTCAAACGTGATTTCAAGGGTGCGAAAAAGGTTTAGCATTTTTTGTTTTAATTCCTTGATTCCGGCTACCTGATACTGCGCTCTAAACAATACAATACAATATTGGCACTTATATAGCGCTCTGACATTAACTGAATCACAGCGCTCTTTACAAGCTCTGATATAAAGAAAATTATCTACTCCTCATATAAAAAGCAATTCGAAAAAAATAGTCTTGAAAACAAATCTTTTATAATCTTATAAATTGCGTACCTTTTCTGAAATTTAAAAATAAATTAGAAATACTGAATTAAAAAAAGAAACAACACAAGAGTGGCGTTGAGGGGTGATTACCCTTTGAACGACAGAGAAAATAATGCCTCTCTTTGGGGGGGGGGTGGTGGGGGTTGGGGTTGGGCATTGTCTATAATTATAACGCTCCACTAAAGTATGAGAGCCCTCCACTTTTTGTTCTTCTCACCACTTTTCTGAACGTGTGCCCACCTAACTCATGCCGCGCATGCCTCATCAAACATTAAACTTTTTACTCTGAATTTCTTTCATTTTCATCAAAAAATTCTTTCTACCACAGAAAGTTTACCGGATGAAACTGTCAGGAAAATTTGCGCTGAGGGAGTCCCGAATCCAGGGGTGCAGAAGTTGAAGAAGGTTGGAACCATGCTTAACACAACTCGGGAGATATTACTGAATTTCTATGCAGAGCCGAACCGTGAACTGAGCGAATTACTGGGCGATGATCGTTTCTTATGGAAACAGTGATGCATGATGTGAGTGGGATACAAGATGTCAATAAATGCATCATTATAAATTCAGTAACAATGGACATAGTGTGGTATATTAGATTTAAGTTACCACACATAATTATCACCGTTGCCGTATACCGTGTAATCGTCCTGTTTGAAACCAGAGTTAACGTCCTTCTGTGTCTAGACGTAATGCAATGATTAAAGGGATGCTGAAAGGGGGTATTGGTAGGAAGGTGACCCTCCCCCTTTTTGCGACCATTGAATTTCAACCTATATATGCATTTTACTCCTTTGGCCATTCTGTTCTCTTTATTAATCCGGAAACTTTGAGCACTCTAATTTCAGCGCTGGGTTATAAATTTAGTGGCTTTTCAGCAAAGCCCAGGTCACAGCCCATAAGCTTCGTAAGCGACATTTGTTGAGATGTGCCCTGTTTTAAAACGCTTCATTAAATTACGTTACGGTTTATTTGTTAAAATTACGTGTCGAATAATGTACCTCGAGGGTGTTTTTTTGGTTATTCATACATAAAATCCTCAACCATTGCTTATTTTGACGAACAATTCTTACAAACTCGGTTTAAGTTTCAAATTTGAGATATAAGTAATTTTGCTTTGCTAAAAGGAATGCTTTTGAAAACCTTTACCACTTCAAATTCTGCCTGTCCGACAGTATGCAAATTCCCTTTTTACTATTGTATCCGAATTCAAAGAAACCTAGATGCACGCTTTGTGGATTTCTCGAAATAATTCGGAATGAATATCGGTCAGTGGTGTATTTTTAAAGAAAAATAACTGTGCTCATAAACTAAGATAATTTTTGTTTTGTTTCGTTTTTTTTTTTTTTTTTTTTTTAATTGGTCAAAATTATATAATCTACCTAACGATTTTGTGGAAATTTTGTGACTGTAAGACACAGGTCTCCTTCAGATATAAAAGCCATAAAAGAGAGTCATTATATGCTTATTTCTTGTATGTAGACATATAGGTCAAAGGAGGTGAATTGATTCATAGAAATGGAAATTATCTTGTTATCTTTGTGCGTCTACATAGTGTGATGGATATCATTTAAGTTGGATGGACGGGGATAAGACGATTTCAAAGACCTTCAAATATATCCCCTTAAGGAGAAACCTTCGATAGACTGTAGCGCATCACCTGTTGAAATCTGTTCATCCTGACATTCACATCTAGTATGTTCCGAATATAATTTATACTGACATATGTGATGTGACATTGAAATGGGCACTAAAGAGGACTAGTTACACGTGTTTGTATCATATTGGATGGGGTTTCATAAGGGTTTGTTTCAGCTAGCTTTTCAGTAATTCTGTATAGAAGTCATTCTTTTTTTTTCTTCAATTCAATTCAATTTGTTTTATTTCATATTCCACATTTCACTTTACACATTGTCAATATAATTTACAATACATATAATGATAATAATACATAGACATTTTCAATAAACATTGTATTTCCTTTAAAATTAAGGAATAAGTAAAATTGGAAATGGGATATGAAGGATCATAAGGTAAAAAAGCAATAAACATTGTATTTCCTTTAAATTTAAGGAATAAGTAAAATTGGAAATGGGATATGAAGAATCATAAGGTAAAAAAACACAGCATGTTGGTTGTAGGCTCTAGAGGTTAATATAATATTGTAAGTCTAGTAAAGTTGTGGAAAAAACAAGGAACGGGTTAAAAATGTTAATAAATCAACTTTGTATTTCCATACTTTATTTTGTAGTTTGCATAAGTTAAACAGATATATCCCCCCAAAAGATGTCTAATCAATTATTGCCCAATCGTCATTGTGCAAACTTTTCAAACCTACTTAAACATTATGTCTATATCAGAGGTATGAATTTTGGACGAAGAATGACCTCCTTAATCCAAATAGATTTGGCTTCAGGAAGTCATATTCAACTGAGCTTGCACTAGTATAATTGTATGACGGAGTGCTGGATACCTTGGCCGGCCGTAAGCATTATGTCACACTCGTGATCACCCCATTCTTTTGGAGAAACTAAAGTGTTCTGGTGGGAGTGGGATATTCATACTGCCGTAAAGATGAATTATATTTATGTAGGTTAATATTATAGTTATATCGACTGCTACGAGAGGACTGGCTGTTTTTATACGCGCAAGGGATAGTTGAATCCCCTGCCATCACCCCGAGGCGCGCCTGGGTGGGCGGCGCGCCTCGGGGTGATGGCAGGGGATTCAACTTTCCCGCGAGCTAGTATAGAAACAGCCAGTCTTCGAGTATTAAAGCAGTCTATATGACTTTTATATGCCGATCGTACGAATTAAAAGAAAAATCTACCAAGAATTCTTACCTTAGCCTTTTATTGAGTAAATATTGGTTAAAACATCACAGAAAATCTGAGACACTGTCTGTTAATCTTTGCTAGCAAAATGACTGAAATTTTCAATCATTTGGGAATCGCAGAAAAAAACCACTGTATGGTGTCCGCGCTCGCACAAGGACAATTTTAACACGTAAACCAATGGGGATCGCAGGATGAGGGCACAAAATACTGAATATTCCCTGTGAGCGGGCTACGAGGGTACAAATTAATGGATATTCCCTGTGAGTGGGGCATGGCTTAAAATCACGACTCCAATTTCGACCAATCAGATGGCTAGGTTTCTAAAGTGAGGTATATAATGTATATTACGTAAGGGTGAATCATATAATCAATGGCTAGTATAGGTCATATTATATATGACATAATTAAGGTAGGAACATATAACCAATGGCTAGTATAGGTCATGCTGTATATGACATAAGGTAGAAGCATATAATCAATGACTAGTATAGGTCATACTATATATGACATAAGTGAGAATCAGATAATCAATGGCTAGTATAGGTCATAATATAAATGACGTGAGGGTGAATTATATTCCAGTAATATAGGAAGAATATTACAATTAATTGGTATTTCATTCATACTATTTTTGACGTAAGGGTAAATTATATTTCAGTAGGTAAAATAATATGTGACGTGAGTGACTTTTATGTAGTCAATTCGTAATATATTCATATCATATATGACTTAAAGCGATACTGAACTGATGAACCTTTTGCCCTAAAGTACCTTTTTATTAAACATCACCATCTCATGGTCAACTTGCCAACAGTGCGTAAGCAATACGTATTTGCATGAAATCATAATAATTATGGAGCTCCAACTTTTGAATTATTCAAATAATTGCACAACCTTAAACTGCATATTTTAAACAAATCCAAATTACTTCTTTAAAGAGAAGGTTGAAAAGGTTAAAAATAATTTGTGAGCATTATCATTTTAAATATGCACGTGTGGAAGAACATCAGAGAAAAAATGTTCCCTGAAAAGCATGGTTCTTCAAATGCCTTCATATTCTAAATATGACAAGTAACCGCTTACAAATGAGGCCCGATTTTTAAGACACATGTTTGTGTAGTCCCAGATACATCTTTCTGTGTACAGTGCTTGTTACTTTACCAAGATCGATCGATTCCACACCGTTTCTTTCACAATGCAATCGCATTACCAGAACTCAACGTTATCTTTAATGCATCATTATCATGTAGGAACTGTATCCTCTTATTTAATGAAGAAGTTTTATTTAAATTCCCATTTACATATCTATCACACAAGATTCTCCTGTCAGTTTCACCGATGGATTTATAAAAATGATAGATCAAGATTTTCATAACTACATACAGGCCCTGCCTTTATATGGAACAGTATGGAGTTGAGAGAAAAAGAAGATAGTGGAAACTTAATGACCCTTAATTATAGAATTTCATGAATATCTCATATAATCTGCATTTTTGTTTCTTCAAATTAAAAAAAAAAAAACTTGTGTTGTCATATTTTGCCTTGAAAATTATGGAAGTTCCACAGGCCTAATTAGGCTTCTAAAGCGAAAAACCTTTATATTCCTTTAAATATTGTTGTGCATTTGTCACGTTTGTACCTTACTTTGTGTATCCCAGATGGTTTTGTATAATTAGTCATGTTTTTGTACTCTGTCATGATTTGGTTCAATTTTTGTATTTCGTTTTGTTATACTGTATGTATATCACATTGTATACAATATCATGTTTGGTTGTTAAAATGAATTAGAAATAAAGTTTTGAATTGAGTTTAAGGCGTTTCTCAAATATGTATTGCCATTGTTATGCCGGCGACAAACAGTTAAAAATTTCATTCAGTCCTGATAAACAACATCAAGATGATAATATCTCAATTTTAGAATCAATGTATCCGCTATATTCGTTCTTGTTGTTCTAAGCGAATGCTTAATGATGGAAAACCAGAGTTACTCATAGTTGGAACATCCAGAAAAGTAGCAAAGCTGAATATTAATCATATAACAGTTGGAGACTCAAAGGCGAAACCGTCAAGCTCTGTGAGAAATCTGGGTTTAAGGCTTGATTTTCGTTTGAACGGCTTACTTCGGTTCATCGGGTCATCGCATCGGGTCGGGTGGTCGCATTACCTGACCTTTCGTGAAAACATGCCCCTTTATTCACGAAGTGTCGAGGGTAATGTTCGTGAAATACGCCCCTCTCATCTACAAATATTCTGGTCCAAATTACCCGACACTTTGTGAAAACCCTACGGTAAATCTACGAAAGGTCGCATAATCTTCCATTTTCGTTTCACGAAAGGTCGTGTAACGCGACCACCAACCGGACACGATGACTCGATGATTCGAAGTAAGCCCGTTTAAACATGGATAAGCACATATCCGACACATGCAAATCTGCCTTCAATATGTTATACAATCTCGGTCACATTCGTCGATACTTAGGAAAAACACCGAAAGCCTTGTCCATGCAATTATTAGCAGTAGGCTTGATTATTGTGGTGGATTAGTGTTTGGATTCATAAAATAATCAAGTTGCAGCGTGTTCAGAATGCATGTGCAAGACTTGTGTCCAATTTCTCAAAATGTTCCCATATTACACTTGTTATAGATAAGTTACATTGGTTGCCAATGAGGCATATAATTGCATTTAAGATACTTTTGCTTGTTTACAAAGCATTGAATGGTCAAGCCCCAAATTATTTGTCTAAATTATTTTTTAAATTGCGTCCATATGCACATAACTTTCGAAGTACGTAGGACGAGATGCTTCAAAAGCTATCTCACACAAAACAAAAGTAACTCTCGGAGATTTCAGTTGCGCCGCTCCAAAGCTTTGGAATAACTTACCACCAGACATAAGAAAAGTCTCATAAGAAAAACCCTCTTCAAAGTTTTGTTGAAGAAGCACTTGTGTTGTGGTGTTGTGGTCGAGTGGATACGTCGCCGGGCTGTCGATCATAAGGTCCGCGGTTCGAGTCCCGCCGCGGCACTAATGTCCTTTGGTAAGGCATTGATCTACATTTGCCACACTCAACCCAGGTGAGGTAAATCGGTACCTGGTAGGATTATTCCTTGAAATGCACTGTGCGCTGATAACGGCTGCCGGAGCTAAAGCTAGGGTAATAGTTTCCAAAGCTCTTTGGAAGCGCATAGAGATGTTATTTCATAACGTATTATGCGCTATACAAGAACTGAACTATTATTATTATTGTTATTATTTCAAGAGGTTTTGAATATTTTGTTATTGTTTGTCTGTAAAGTAGCACTGTAAGGAGCTCTGTTTTCATCACAGCGCAGTAGAGTATATTTTCTAAAGTAGCTTGGCTATTTAAATTGATTTAATTATTATTATCATTAAATACATGAAATAAATAAAATACATGAAATACAAAAACATACATAAATCGAAAGAAAATAATATGGAAAATACATAATGCACATGACAGGATGATTACAGGGGAAGGAGGGTAATGGGGTAATGGAGTACAATAATAGTCAATGCATGGTAAAACTGATGAAAAGTAAAGGTTTAATAATGTCTTATGAGGTAGTAGGTGTTTGATCCATTAGAGCAAGAAATCTTCTTGTACAATAATAGTATTCTAAACGGTTAGACCACTAAAGTGTGAGTCGAGTATGACACCTCAATAAATCATATTGTCGACTCATCGTTTTCAAACTTTTTTTTTTTAAATCCAATGGCCTAAATGTAACTCTTTATAAAGCGCCCTTTTTTCCATAATCCAAACTACGTAGGTCATTGTCATTACTATAGTCTTTGCATAAACCTTACAGCTTATTATTATCACTTTCATTACTGTTAATTTCATGAGAACATATTTGGCAGAGACATGGTTTATTCAGTGATCCTAATAACTCGGACACAATCACATAAAAAAGACAGGCACACGCAAACACAATCACTAGCCTGTAATTTTGGATAAAATATTCAATTTTCATAGGCTTTGTATTTTATCAATCACATCGCAAGCAATGATAAACACCTGGAATGCTTGAGAAAAAAAAATATAGCACCATCATATTATCCAGATTTCCGTTATAAACACGCAAACACTGTCACAGAGAGATGAATTTGAAATTAACTAGTCCATCAACCACAATTTTACATGGACTTTCCAAGTATAGCAACATGACACAATTTTATCCTCGGTTACATTGCGGTTCATAAAACAGTACTTTTTAATCTGATGTCTCTGAAATTGAAATTATAATCAGTATACGATGCGAAAATGATTCTTCTCCAGCTTCCGGAAACCAATCTGGGAATTGTTGTTGCTTCCTGCGAGACGCAATTACTCACCGCTTTTGCCAAATTTATGCGTGAGATTTGGTTTTTTGGTGAGTCCGGGACGCAAAAACGCAACTTATCGCGACCCTTGCCTATATAATTATTGCTCTACAAAACAAATCTGCTACAAACTTTAGAAATATGTGAGAGGAAGAGATGATACGGTACTCGCTTGAATTATATTTTTAACAGAAATTTATTTTTCACCTATAAAATGTACTCATGAAAATAAAGGGTCAACATTAAATTGTATAATCTTTAGCAAGTTAGTGTCTCATTTTAATGAAATATTGCTTCAGACCATGATTTACGACATTAAACAAAAATATATTGATCTGCAAGTGTCACAAATAAGATATCAAAATATGCTCATCTGACCGTAATTACATGCCTAACACCCAGAGGCGGCGGAGCCAGGGGGCAGGTGGGCATAATGCCCCCTGGCCTGTTCAGGTACCCCTAACGTGTTCCATTTTACATAGGAAAAGTGCCCTCTTTTACTTCAGATAAGTGCCCCTTTTTTATTTATAATAGTTGTCCGTTACACATTCTTATAAGTGCCTCTTACCACCTCTAATAATTAAGTGCCCCCTTCACGAATGATAATTGCCCCTATTCAGATCTGAGAGGTGCTCATTTTACTTTAACAAGTGCCCTTTTCTTTTGTAAGAAGTGCCAATTCTCACGTCTGATAAGTGCCCCTTCTTATTTTGACACGTGCCCCCTTTTTCTTTCTAATAAGTGCCCCTTTTTCTTTTGATAAATGCCCCTTTTCTTTTTTAATAATCGTCTCCGATGAGTTCCCTTATTCAACTTTGAGAGGTGCCCCCTTGAACCCTGTAATAAGTGCCCGTTTCCATCTCTGATAAGTGCCACTTTTGTTTTGGCACGTCCCCCTTATCCTTTCTAATTAGTGCCATTTTACTATTGATAATTGCCCCTTTTCCTTTGTAATAAGTGCCCCTTTTTCGTTGTCATAAGTGCCTGTTTTTTAATCTCTGGTGAGTGCCCCTTATTAAGTGCGAGGAATGCCCCATTTCACCTCTGGTAATTCCCCTTTTTACTTTTACTTGTGCTCTTTTTCTTTTCTAATAAGTGTCCTTTTCCGTTTGGATACGTGCCCCCTTCACCTTTCCCAATAAAATGTGCTCCTAATTTAAAGCGATTAAGAGCAATTTTTTTTCTTTAATTTCACCCAAATCTGGCTCGCTACGCTCGCTCGTATTTAAAGTTGATATAATTGTGTTTTTTATTAAAGATCTTTTCAGTCTTTCATAATAAGATTGTGCTTAAAAACCCATCGGGATTGTTTTTTTTTCTCTTTTTAAAGATGTAATATTTTGCATTGCGACCTCACAAAACTTTTTGTTTGCTCGCTTCGCCCGCTCGAAAAATAAATATTCATACAATCACACCTAACTGCAAAGTACGTGTATGATGCTTAAGCAATATCTTTGACCATGTAAAGAGACAAACAAACATTGAAATCATCCCTGATAATGTTATCACAATAATATACCAATGTCTAAAAAATGTATACTTTTGCTTTGAGGTTTCCCTTTGTAGGTGCCCCTTTTTCCCGGAAAGTGCCCTTTTTGTTGGTGCCCCCCCAACTTTGAATGACGCTCTATCGCCTCTGGCCTGCTAAAACCCCTGAGCTTCTGGGGGCTCCGCCCCCGGACCCCACTCCAATTTACGTTATACCTGATCGTAAATACATTAGCCCCCCACTTTGAAAAACGTTCCGCGGGGCCTGAAAAGACTACAATTTTGAAATGAGGGGGAGGGGGCTGGATAGCTCAGTAAGGCTTCCCCATCCCCCCCCCCTGCCCCACACACACAAAAAAAATTGGTTTCAAAAGGCAAAAAAAAGCAACAACAAAAAAAGGTTTCTAATGATTTTTGACCGTCCGAATAACGTTCAGCGGGGTTGAAGGAGCGTGGTGTAAAATTTCTTCCCATGTTAAAAGTGGCAATGGATTTAAGCAAAGGGATAGGGGTGGCAAATACACGAGGGGCATTCATATAATTACGATGGCATTTGGGGGCACGTTCGTGGGGGGGGGGGAGTGGGCAATTTCATCATTTCAAAATTGGGAAGGAGACATAACATCCCCCCACACCCGTCGAGATTTCCAACCATTCTAATACTGTCACATTATAGATAATATGATATTAAGAAAAATCATGTGTTTTAATGTAATATATTGATAATACAATTGATTTAAGGGAGAATTGTACTATACCTAAAACAAAAAGTGTGCATTTATCTTCTAAATACATTAAACCAAAATTATTCAGAATCGTATTCTATAAGGCATCGTTTTTTTAACCGGGGTGCCACAAGAAAAATTTATATATCATCAAATCTATTATGAAATAACGTAAATTTCGTGAAAACAAAACAATCGCTACGTATTTTGGTTAATAGCCGTTTGGTCTACAGTAAGTTCGTCTACTACCCAATTGGTCTATTCCTATATGGTCTACACCCAGGCTGTCTACTACCCACATGGTCTAATAATCATTCCGTCTCCTTATCATTTGGTCTAATGACCATTAAGGATAAAAAGTCGTTTACTCTAATTTCCAGTCGGTCTAATTCCCTATGTGTCTAATGCCCAGTTTGTCTACTATCCATGTGGTCTAATAATCATCTAATCATAAATAATATGATCATAACATGATTATGGTTATCATGAGTTAAGCAGCAAGAAGTCCGCATACATAATTTTATATCTTACATGTATTTAATGTGTTTTTATTACATTTCTACCATTACCAAAATGTCTTGTTTTATATTGCTAGTGTGGGGCTCAGTTTTGTGTGAGCCCGCATGGGTTCTTTTCCACAACAGAAAGGAGGAAGCGAGAAGGCGTTGTTTACTGTTTGGTAGCTCTGGTTCAGAATGCCCCTCTGCTCAGAAGCTCTAAGTTTATTCTCTGCTCTTTCCAACATGCATGCATATGTATTAACTTAGCAATTAAGTATAACAATAACATCCTCATCAATATTCAAAAGGAAGTCAGTCATATATCTACATACTAAATATTCAACAATAACATCCTCATCAATATTCGAAGGGAAGTCAGTCATGTGACTACATACTAAATATTCGAGAAAGTGGGCCAATCAAAAGAGCGGGTGTGGCATGTCATGTGACCGTTATGGAGGGAAGAGTGGTCAGGTGACAGAAGAGGAGGGAGAGGGATTTCTAGTAACCTGGTGCTAGAATGAACAAAGGAAATAAATGTCTGTGGCAGGTGAACATGAAAAGAAGAACATACTTGGTGGTGAATAGGGACACAGAGTCTATAGAAATTAAAGAGGCTAATTAAAGGAAAACTTTTAGGAACCCAAAGTGACCTTCTAAGGTTAACTTAAGGTACAATATAAAGCCCTACATAATATTCCTTCTCTGGAGGAAAATGTCCTCATTTTTCAAAAATATATATATATATAGATGTAAGTAACACAATACATATTATCAACATTAAATATGTATACCGGTAACATATTTTTTTTTCATTTACAAAACCAAAATTTAATTTAAGTTGGAAGATTGCTTTAAATTTAAGGCTTCTCATCTTGTTCAAAATTAAACATAAGCAAATCAATTGCTACCAAGAAACTTTTTTTTTTTGGCTTTGCTTTAACTTTTCAAATTAGTTCTGTATCTTACATTTTCAATTACATGTGAATATATCGAATATTTTTTTTTTTTTTTTTTTTTTTTCAATACAACTCGTACCAAATTCAGTACTCTTCATATATAGACTAATATTATGAATTGGCTCTTTCCCAGTTTCAGGTTTGTTTCAAAATTTCCTGCCAAATACTACATTCTTTTTCCAAATCAATATCACTGTTTCTCACCCTATATATAAATATATATCGACGACAAACTTTTTTTTCCACAACGTGAAACTTTTCAAAGCATAAGCATGTGTTTATGACAAAATATATACAACTGTATATCCATATTTTACAATGTGATTTAAGCATCTTGCCAATCTGACTACGAATTTTAAGATACAAATTAACATTGAATTTTCTCCTTTAAACATGAATTGCATTGCTCATGTTTAACTTGTCTCATATTAATCACTGTTCAGGTAGTGGATTATTTTCTGTACACATACATATTCAGTGTCCAAATACCTTGCCTAATTTTGCTATTTCTGTAACTACAGTAAATTAGCAGTGTCCATTTCACTATAAGTGTTAATATTTTCTTTACGTCTTTTAGACGAAAAGAACAGTCTACGATGTTAAATCACTTCCGATTTTCATCAAATTTCACTAGTTCATGTACATGGCGTCCCGAGCGCGTCCGATAATTTGCCCTGTGCTGTGCTGGTTCCGTTTGTCTCAAAGTAGTAGAGTTGGGTTGGTGTGTTCCCGCCTGGGGTGGTAATGTAGATGATGTACGGAGTTCGGATATCTGTAATGCGGTGACGTCCTCTGGGCTTAGTCTGGAGTCTGGATTCGAGTTCGAGGTTGAGGGTTGGTAAGCATCACCGGGCCGCCTTTCTTGGGGTAGACGCTCATCCGGGCAGGTAGTTTGATTTTGCGGGTGGATCTGGCTGGGCCTGAGTGGTTGTAGTGACTGGTCAGTAGATGGATCAGACTGGTTTGACCCTGATGGTTGGTCAAATTTGTCTTCACCATGCCGGCTTGTGGTTTGGTCCGACTGGTTGGCCGTCTGTTGTTGGCTCGGTTCATTTGATTCTAATGGTGGATCAAATTCACCTAGCCTGTGAAGGGAGGAGGATTGCCTGGTTTCTGCATCTGGTGGTCGATCTACCTGTTCAGGGGCCCATTCAACATAGGCAGGTTTACGTGGCTTGGTGGCAACTGATGATGAAGGAGGTGGTAGGGGAGGAGTTTTGGTGTGCAGTTTTGTTGTTGTAGTTTGGTGTGGAGGTTGTCTTCCCTCAAGTTGGCCTCTAGAGCGGAATATTTTCAGCCGGTTATGATGTACCACTTTGCTTTTGCTTCCGTCATGGATATCCGTTATTTTGTAGGTGAGTCCATCATCTGACGTGGAGATGACCTCATATGGTCCTTTCCAGTTAGGTTCAAGTTTGTTTCTGAGATTTGTGGGATCGTGGAGCCATACTATGTCACCTATTTCATATTCAGTGAAACGTGTCTTGTAGTCGTAGTCTGCCTTTTGTTGTTCTCGAGCCCTTGTATTTTGTTGATAGGCATGTGAAAAGGCTTTCTTCAGGCGCTTCGTTAGTTGAGTTACATACTCTTGTGGTGATGCGTGGTATGATGACTGAGGTGTGGGGCAGGTTACATTCACTGGTGTTCGAGCTTCTCTGCCATGCATGATATAGTATGGTGTTAGTCCGGTGCTTGAATGGGTACTTGTGTTGTAGGCTAGTTGAACTTGAGGGATGTGAGAGTCCCAGTCGTTGCCTTTATCGGCGAGATATTTGGCAAGTTGGTCTTTGATGACCCTGTTACATCTTTCAACTATTCCTGCTCCTTGAGGGTGATAAGGGGAGGATCTAGTCTTCTTGATGCCAAGTTTCTGACACACTTCCTGTACAACTCTGGACTCGAATTGTCTCCCTTGATCGGTGTGAAGATTTTCTGGTATTCCGTGTTCTCTGATGTAGTCGTCAAAGAGATGTCTGGCAACAGTCTGTGCTGTTTGATCCTTCATAGCATATATGTTGGTATATTTGCTGAAATGATCCACGACAACCAAAATGTAGTGGAAACCCTTTCTCGAAGTAGGTAGTTCGGCGATGTCTGCAACCACCATTTGGAGAGGATGATCAGTTGAGATGTTGTGTAGTGGAGCTCGATATTTTGGGTTAGGAATTCGGATCGACTCACAAGCAGCACATGTCTGACAGAAATTGCGGATGTCTCTTTGGATGAATGGCCAAAAGCATGTTTTGGCTCGTTGAAGGGTGCGTTTCAGGCCAAAGTGTCCCGCAGTAGGGTCTCCGTGTAATTGTTCTAGTACAGTAGGGACTAATGATTGTGGCACAACAGCTTGGTATGTGATGTAGCCAAGATTATCTTGTATCTTGCGATACAAGATGCCATTGTCGACAGTCAGCCGATGGTAGTCCCACAGATAGCGCCTCATGTGAGGGGTCTCTTTGCGAATTTCTCTCGCTGTAGGGTGATAGCTATCTTGTAGGTAGGTTATGACTCTTCTAATGTTGTCATCTCGTTGCTGATGTTGACGGAGGTTGATTTCTTGTCCCGTTAAGCTGAAGTTTTCTGCCAACTCAGGTTGAGGTAGTTCACGCTCGGACTCCTTGGCTGGTTGGCTTGGTTTATTAAAACTCTGATTCTCTTTGGTCGGTCGTCGTGATGAGGAACGTGTCTGTACCATGTTGTACTCCATGGGGTCGGTAACCACAGGGTGAGCTGGGATGGTATCTGTAAGTTTGGATTGTTCCTCTCTTGGTTTGGGGCTTGGAGGTAGTCGAGACAAGGCGTCTGCATGGCTGTTCTGTTTGCCTTTTCGATGTTTGATGTCGATGGCGTAGGCACTAAGTTCAACTATCCATCGTGCTCGTCGTCCGGATACATCATCCTGGATAGCAACTTTGTTGTATCCCAGGAGTGGTTGATGATCAGTCAATATCGTGAATTCTTGACCCCGTAGGTAGTGCCTGAAATGACGAACAGCTGAAACGATCGCCCATAGTTCTCTATCATAGGTTGACCATTTCTGCTGTGTACTAGAAAGCATTTGACTGAAGTAGGCGACTACCCTTTCTCTTTCTTCCTGTACTTGTGAGAGCACAGCGCCGACGGCAGTGAGGGAAGCATCCGTTGACAAGGTGAATTTCTCTGAGAAATTTGGGTAAGCCATTAATGGTGGATTGGTGAGGGCATTCTTCAGGGTCTTAAGTGCCTCGTCACATTCTCCAGTCCAGGTGAACTCCCTCCTTTGCGGGTAAGGTTGGTCAGAGGTGACGCAATCTTTGAGAAATCTTGGATGAAGCGTCGGTAGAAGGACGCCAAACCCAGGAATGATCTAACCTCAGTAGGATTCCGTGGTTGAGGCCAAGCTGCGACTTTGCTGGTATTGCTCGGGTTAGGGAGTACACCTTCTGTACTTATGATGTAGCCCAAGTAGCAGACTTCTTTACGGAAGAACTGGCACTTGGATGGTTTTGCTTTCAATCCAGCTTCTCTGAAGCGTTGGAATACCTCTTGTAAATTTCTGATGTGTTCGTCAAAATTCTTTCCAAGTACGATGCAGTCGTCCAGGTAAATAAGGCAGGTAGACCAGTGGAGGCCATGTAGGACGGCTTCCATTATCCGTTGAAAAGTCATGGGTGCATTGACAAGACCAAAGGGCATGACGTTGAAGTGGTAGAGCCCTGTTCCTGTTGTGAATGCCGTTTTCTCTTTGTCTTGGGGTTGAGTGGTATTTGCCAGTATCCACTTGAGAGGTCCATGACCGAGAAATATGTGGATGATGAAAGGGCGTCTATAGAGTCGTCTTGTCTAGGTATGGGGTGTGAGTCTCTCACTGTTACCGCATTAAGAGCCCGGTAGTCGATGCAGAAGCGAAAGGTACCATCTTTCTTTTTGACCATGACGATGGGACTTGCCCATGGGCTGTGACTTTCTTCGATGATTTCCCTTTGTAGAAGGTCGTCGACTTGAGATTGGATTTCAACTCTCATAGCTGGTGATGTGCGGTATGCTCTTTGGCGAATGGGGTTTTCAGCTGTTGTATGGATATGATGGTGGGCGACATCCGTCTGGCCAATGTCATCTGGCGAAGCGCTGAAAATGTCTTGATAAGTGGACAGGAGCTCTTCAGCTTGGTCACGTTTGCTCTTGGTCATATCAGCCGGAAGTAAGGATGATACTTGGACTGGTGAGGTGGATTTGTTGGTGCTTGCGACTACGTTATCAAAGAGCTTGTATTCTTCTTGTGGGTCACCTGTCATGGCATAGAATTGCCCAAGATTGGTGTTGGCTGGAATTTCAATTGGTTCCTGAGATGGGTTGATAAGGCGGATGAAAATGATGCCATCTTGTGGTCTTGTGATGCATCTAGCACTGGCATAATTAAGTTGCTGATCTAGTTCTGGTTCGAAGATGCCTTCATAATTTGATGGGATGATGTCTGCCTGTATTGGTGAGAGTCTGCCTTGAACATGAGTTTCGCACACAGGAGGAATGGGGGTGTTTCCCACAAGAAACACGTTGCACTTCAATGGGGTTTGAAGTTGGTGTTTGCTGACAAGGGGTATGGTCTGTCCCCTCGAGCTGAATGTTGACGTTGTAAGCACCGCCTTGGTTTTGCAGAAAAAGTCACATCCTAGTATTGCTGGATGTGTAATATTTCTTGCCAAAAGAAATTGGTGCTTCAGTGTAGTACTGCCCAAGTGTACTGTGGCATCAATTCTGCCAATGATGTCGACTACCTCTCCGGTGATAGATGACGCTGGGATTGGGAACTTGATCAACGGGCTCCTCTGAGATTTAGGGATGGATTCCCACAGTTTGGTACTGATAAGGGAAGTGTATGCCCCGAATCTATGTACGCCAATACATAAGTACTGTCCAGAATTATTGGGATATAGGGTGGCTTGTCTTCCTCTGCTAGGTGTGGTTGTATTTTGGTAGGGGCCTGAGTGGGTGTAGCTGGTGAGTGGCCCTCATCACCAACTAATAGTAGTTTCCCGACTTGCTGTCAGGGAAGTGAACATGACGATCATTGCTGGGGCTATTGCGCATCTTATAGTATGAGTTGCTGTCCTGGGGCCTCTCGTCTGGACGGTACTGATGAGAATAGGTGGGTTGCCTGCTTCGGGAGTCCCAAGGGCTAGGCGACCTGTGTCTGTAGTCTCGGTGTGGACTTGGTGACCAGTTCCGGTATTCTTGCTTTGGAGGTTGATATACCGGTTGTCGGCTGGGTGACCTGCTTTGGTACTCTTTGCGTGGCTGTTGGGTTTCTGCCCAAGGACTTGGTGACCTACTTTGGTACCCTTGCCGTGGTTGTTGGTATTCAGGGTGTCTATTGGGTGATCTGCCACGTCTCTCCATCCCCGGGTTAGAGGAATGAGATTGCCGAGCTGGAGACTGCACAGTTTGTGGGCTTGGATTATCCCTCAGGTTTATGGAGTCCATTTTCTTCTCTAAGGTATCTAGACGTTCAAGTATCTGGAGATACCTGGTATCTTGTTTGTTTTCTGAGAGTGCTGCTATACTTGACACCTTGGTCTGTTGGTTGGCTCTCTCAACTCTAAGAGCTATGTCAAGAGCATCCTTCATTGTGGCCCCGCCCAGTTTGATGATCTTGGTCTTTAGATTTACATCAAGACCTGCGATGAAACGCCGAAATGACTCGCCTTCCTTGGATTCAGCATCATATTTTGGAAATGCTTCTTCAACCATGGCAGTGATTGTTGAGGCATACACTTCAAGTGGCTCGCTTGGAAGTCGCTTACGGGCCGTGATGCAGGAACGGAAAGTTTGTAAGAAATGTGTCTTGCCAAACACTGCAGACAATTTTTCTTTGATTTTTTTGAAGTCTTTCCTCTCTGATTCTGGTAAGCTTTCCCATACAACAAATGCTGGACCCGAAAGCCTCGCTGGTAGAAGAAGATGGTCCTTGTCTGAGATGCCACTAACTTCAGCTGCCAGTTCGAAACGTCGGATCCATTGGTGAAAGTCAGTGCTATCTTCACCTGAGAAAATCTCTGGTAACTCCATCCGAAAGGTACTCATTGTACTTAGTTGACTAGTTAGACAAGCAACATCAAAGTCTGTAAAGTTTATGTCTGAGGATACTTTCAGTCGACAATATGGATATAAGATGGAGGGAGTACTTAATTTACTTTTCTGGTTCAAGCTATTAAATAAATCCTGCAGCCAGCAAAATTTGCACAGTTCAGTGAATTAACCAATAAGGGAGATAGAATTCACGTGTAAGTCACATTCATAAAAATGGCTGAATGAAGAAGGGTGGTGAATGCTTTCATCTATACGTTGACGAAGTGGAGAAGGCCTTCTAACATACCATCCACAATATGCATTACGTTCAGAAGGGAAAAGCAACCACTGCAATCACTTACTTCACAAAATTAATGGTGACTTGCTTGTAGAATCTGGTGCTATTATAGTAGGCAAGCAGCAGGAAGATGACGGAAAGGTGTCCAACTCCTTGTTCAATGTTGGGATGAAATCCAAAAGCACAAGTGATGGAGGGAAACTCAGCTCTAAAATCAAGACGGCTGGAGAATACACGGAATCGCCAATTTAGCTTTGATGGAGGGAGAATATACAAAATCCTAAACTTAAGCTACATGATGAAGGGAGAAACTTGAAGAAGGGTGAATCTACCAGCTTCTCAAAATCCTTTGCTTAATTTCTGCGATGTGGACCATCCGCTGCCACCAGTTGTGGGGCTCAGTTTTGTGTGAGCCCGCATGGGTTCTTTTCCACAACAGAAAGGAGGAAGCGAGAAGGCGTTGTTTACTGTTTGGTAGCTCTGGTTCAGAATGCCCCTCTGCTCAGAAGCTCTAAGTTTATTCTCTGCTCTTTCCAACATGCATGCATATGTATTAACTTAGCAATTAAGTATAACAATAACATCCTCATCAATATTCAAAAGGAAGTCAGTCATATATCTACATACTAAATATTCAACAATAACATCCTCATCAATATTCGAAGGGAAGTCAGTCATGTGACTACATACTAAATATTCGAGAAAGTGGGCCAATCAAAAGAGCGGGTGTGGCATGTCATGTGACCGTTATGGAGGGAAGAGTGGTCAGGTGACAGAAGAGGAGGGAGAGGGATTTCTAGTAACCTGGTGCTAGAATGAACAAAGGAAATAAATGTCTGTGGCAGGTGAACATGAAAAGAAGAACATACTTGGTGGTGAATAGGGACACAGAGTCTATAGAAATTAAAGAGGCTAATTAAAGGAAAACTTTTAGGAACCCAAAGTGACCTTCTAAGGTTAACTTAAGGTACAATATAAAGCCCTACACTAGCTTGCTTCCCAAAATTTAGAAACAAATATGCCCGTATAGGTATGTAAATGGCACTTGAATGACATGACGAGTGTCAGAGTGCTGCAAAATGTATCTTCTGTGATAAACTTGGGATTGGGGTATCGCAAAACTTTTGATTTCTTTAAAGCCCGTCTGCACTAGTTTGGCCAGGAGGGATTAGACCTCCCAGCGTGGTCACTGACAGGTGGTTATCTCATCAACTCAGCTCTCAATGAACATAAGAAAAAGAGGATCATGGGGGACCAACGGGCACCGCTTAGGCATTGTTTTCTATATAGAGGGAGCAAGTAGCTACAAGTAGTGCAGTGGGGCTTTAAAGGGTGCCGTGACTTAGATAAAGCATAAAATAAGTTATGCACGTATCATTGAAGACTGATGCCATATTTTCATGAATACTTCCGATACTTGCTTGCGTAAGCCTCAGTTTTGGTTTCAGGGCACTTTATATTAGTTATAATGAATTGAAGGGTTAATTTTGTTTAATGTCATTTTATTTTGTAACCTCCAGCTCCATGAATATACAATTCACTATCATTTACAATTATATTGCGGTTTTTATTCTATAATTGAACATTCACGACAACTAAGGTAAAATCCAGTAAACTAATTTTCTGCTGTTACCAACTTCTCGCATCTTTTTTTCATTTTTTGTATTTCATTTTATATCAACAGTATGTTGTGCTTATTGCAAAGGTATGAGATTTCACCAGGATAGCATATCAATTTCATTTCCATACACACATTAATAAGGGGCACTTTTCCTTTGTAAAAAGGGGCACTTTTGGGGTACTTGAAAAAGTGGGAGGGCACTGTGCCTCCCCCCTCCCCCGGAGCGCTGCCTCTGGCCCCTGTATAACTTCATGCATTTAGTAACTACAATTATTTAGTAGTCCTATATTATGCGTATGCTTAGCCCCTTATTATCTCTCGATCTCTTATCTTCTTTTCCCTCTCTACCCTCTCTCTCTTTCACACATGGATAAACACACGTCCTGCTACACATATACGTAACAGAGGAAAACAGATCCACTATAATTATGATAAGCTTCCACTCCGAAATCTGAATTTATTAAGACAGAAACAAAAAGGGACACTTTCAGTACCAGACTGAAGAAAAAAATCAAATGCCCCAAATGATGTGCCCCCTCCCCCGGAACGCTACCTTTGGCTGTAGTTTAGAGGGACACGTTTCCTTATAAAAGGATCGATCACATTCAAGTGTAAGTACGGGCTTTTTACCCACATTCATTGCTTCAGCCTAAACTTGGTACAAGAGGATTTGGCCAACCCTTTTTTGAGGCTGCTGCTCAGTCCTCCGTAGCAGCAGAGTTATAAATAAGGTATCATTAGACCGAATATTGGTTAATTTTTAACATGAAATGTAATTAATGGTCATGCAAGTTTTAATTTCAAAATGGGAATCTACCAAATTTGGGTATACTTTTTTTTAATACAATGTCCCTAGCTCTGATATTCGTAAGTTTGTTTTTTTTCTTGTGGAACAGATATCTCAAAAATATCTTTAATACTTGTCTAGTACATGTATCTCTATATACATGTAGTGTAATAATTGTAGACTATTCAGACTCATCGTTAAGTTCGTTCTGCCAATTTTTCAGACCTCGTTTCCCTCACTCCTTCCTTGCGAAAGGGTTCCACCCCTTTCTTATCAATTTCTTTCTATGCTAGTGTAAATCTCATCACGAGTCTGCCGGGCCTAAATAATTGAAGTTATGAAATGAAATGTTTAAAATATGAATTATTTTTATGATGCGTTCGATCTTTGTTCTGAAGTTTTACTTTGATCTTGTAAATGTGCCCTGATTTGCCTACTTGCTTTACAGTAATATAGTTGATACAATTATCATTCATCATATGTATGTATATATATATATAAGATATAGGTCTACAGCAAGTAATTTTCGAAATTGTTCAAATTTAAAAACCTTCACATATAGTAACCAAACCTAGAATTAAAGATCTATGGTGCTCCCACTGACAATCTTTTCATTCCGTTTACATTAACACAATTCTGTGACTAAATATAGAAAATTAATTTCTACATGAAATAAATGTCCTGTTTTCGGTTCGTAATTGGATTCATTTCGTTTACTCATTCTGCACATAAATTAATTTCATCTTTTACGGAACAAAAACAGTTTGACACTTGGCAATCCATAAACAAGTGGTCCATTTAAACAGGTTTACTAAATCCACATTCACGAATACCAGCCACAGATTAAGATAAATGGTGATACAGGTAAACCAAGTAAAATTATTATGCTGTACAGACGTCAAAAACATGTAAAATATATTAAAACATGTGAAAATACATTACAAACTCAGTTACAGTTCAGGGGGTGGACACAATCAGTGAAGCAAGTCATGACATGCTCATGTCTGTAAATGAATGCACAGAAGAAAATGCCAAAGACACAAAAAACACAAATGGGCATAGTCTCATTTAAAGGCAGTATGTCCCATTTGCAGGCAAAACAAATGAAAGGGTTAAATTCCAACGGCATTTGAAAGCTAAAACTAATTTAGAACTTCCCTCAAAACAAAAGGGCTTGAAAATGTCTTTTTGTGGGAAAATAACGACCGTTAGTTGTCGAATCGAATTTACCGAGCGCGCTCGTTTAATTAAATAGTCTGACTTTCAGACCCTTTGTACCGAATGGTCGTACGTTTTGTGCTACGCAAACTTTCGAGCAGTTTAATTTTGGCCATTACAAGAAGTGGGTTATTGATGTAGACAAATGCTCATGTACCCTTTACAGCTCATTTTTATGTACGTTATTACCAAAGAAAAAAAAGTCAGTCAGTTACTCAATAGTGTCTGACAGTGAAGTCTAGAAAGTAAACGGGTTTCCTTGCATAAATTGAATACTAGGACACTGCCAGGGGCGGATCCAGGATTTTCCAATGGGGGGACTGAAATTTGAAAATCGCGCCGGATCTTTCGGTCAGTGGGGGGCGGGGGGGGGGGTAGAGTAGTGTGAGCACTAAGTAACATAGGTCAATTTGTGGTTACCATCTTTTTTAAAAACTTTTTTGCCAGGGGTGGGGGCCCTGGCCCGTCACTCCACCCCCCTCTCCCCCCGTGGATCCGCGCCTGGACACTGCTAATGTTTAACTTTCACAGATAGGACAAGGGCGGCCGGCCGCCTCCTATCATTTTCAAAAAAAGGAAGAGTAAGAGAAGGAGAAAGAAGAAAGGGAGAAGGAAAAGAAAAGGAAAAGAAGGAGAAGAAAAGAAAGGGAAGGGGAAGAGAAGGAGGAAGGCCAGGAGGAAGAGAACTATAAAATGTAAATATTTATGACGTAAGGGAGGGCGGGGGAGAGGGAAAGAAAAAAATAAAGATAGAGAAAATAAAGAAAAGGAGAGAAAAAGCAAGCCGAATCAGGTGATCAGCTTATTAGCAGTTATTATAGGCCTACTGAGTGACTGAACACAGTCCTTTGCCCGCCCATGTCAATGATAATTATGGAAGTTATCCTAATCCAGAAATAGAAGCGTCATTATTACATTCACATTACCGGCAGTTCAAACATTGGTTGACGATGAAGAACCTTTCACCAACTGAAAAAAAATCAAATTAATCCCTTGTATCTCCTAAACCTCATGGCTGATTGTTCAAAGGAAACGACATATTCATCTATAACAACCCTTCTGAAAATTATGGTGACCTTCGCACTTAGTGTTTCTGCTGAGCGTTCATTATTTTAGTGAACTTCGATTGGTGAAAACGTACTTGAGAAGTTGAGATCAACAATGACCCAAGGACGTTTGTCTTCACTTCTGGTTATAAATTTGAACAGAGATATTGATATAGATATAAACAAAGTGATTGACGCCCGAAAAAATCCCCGTAAATTGGAGTTCCTTTTGACAGAAGAAAATCAAAAGTAGTGCATGTTTGTGATGCTGTCATTAGCATTTCCCATCATTAAAGGTATTAAAGCCAGCCCACATTTGATTTGAGCTTGTTCTTGTTAGTTGAACTTTTCTTTTTAATTTGGCAAAAAGTATGCACCAAATCGAACCATTATGCATCAATTTCAAAAATCTTCCACTTCTGAGCGGGGCACATCTCCATCGTCGCGCAAGCGAGTCCATTCCACAGGGGGGAGGGGGAGACTCACATGTTAAGACATACGGGGTGTGTCGATCGAATGGGTCACTTTTTCACTAAAAATCCTAAACATGGGTCCCATTTTTTACAAAAATAACCCTAACAATAGGTCCGTTTTTACAAAATTTCCAAAATTTTCAATGCGAACACCCGTAAATTGTGAAAAATGGGCTTTACTTCGAGAAAAATCCCCCAAAATGACCCCTAAAAATGGGTAGGGGTTTCGAGGGCTTGAGCGGCACACACCCGTCCAAACCAAATCTGAGCCCCCCGGGCCCATTCGCCCCCTAAAAAAAATAACCTGGTGCCGCCCCTGGATAGGACATACGTGACACATTCATTATTCCTGCAAAGTTCTACACAATTTAATGTTGGCTGTAACAGGGATACACTATGTAATTTGGTCATAAAGAGTACACCCTTTTTACCCTCACAAGAATGAGATTTGTTTATAATGGCATTGTGATAAAGGAGCGCATTTCATAGTCCGTTGTAATTATCTTTAATATTTGAAAGTCCCTCTTCAGATCTGCATCCTCCAAGTCACGCCAGAAGCCGTACTTCTCTCCAAAACGAAACGATGTCAGAATACCAGTTTCTACACCGCGTTTAGTGTCCAAAAGAGCCAATAACTCAATCAGCGCCACACAGTCGGCCATCTCGAAGCTTCTAATGCTGCGGCCCAAAGAACAGAGATTGCACAAACTGGTGTCGTTTTCTTGAGGTCGAATATGCTCGTTTTGACCCGTCTCGAAGCAACCTCTTTTCCAGCAAGATGGTCTCGCTATGTTATACAGCTGTGAAAAAACGAAAGTGAGTGACGCCCTCACATCATCACCCCACATCCTTTCCTGGGTCTTCAGATCTTCCTTGATCTTGCCAATCAAGTTGCAGCATTCGTACCCTGGTTTACTGCACGGTGAGTAGTTGCAGAAAATCCTGACGAAACGTATCCTTGGAACTCTATAATGAAATGTTCGGCATGTACACTGCAAAAACCAGGGTGTTAAATTTCTAACACCAGTATGGTATTAAATTTTTTTGACACCATTGGTGTTATTTTTAACACCGGTCAGATTTAAGCATGCATTAATAATTACTGGGTGTTAAGTAACATGGTGTTGTTTTATGCTTGGTGTTGAAAGTATCATCACGTGATTTCGTTTAAGGCGGTTGATTGGTCGAATAAGTTTTCACAAAGTGTACGCGCGCTTAATGATTACTTTACACGTGTTCACAGAAAAATACATTTATCATGATTTGTTAAGCAAATTATGACAATGCACATCAATTTTGTGATTTGTATTTTCCTTTGGCAATTATTGACCAATAGATTATATGTCCGATCTTGTTACAATTATATTAACGTTTTAGCAATAGATATATTGATTATATGATTACTAACCAAGAAACAACATGCATGTTTATTATATATATATATGTGTACCAGCCTGTACCACATACATGTTAATCTTGAATTTACTTCAAATGATCTATGTGATGGAGTTAATGCAATGGAGATTAGAATATACCTATTGGTGGACAGTTGCCAACATCGATTATGAATTATCAGTTTACCACTGGTTCCTCTACCCTGGTCGATAATGGTCGATAATAGGGAATATGGAATGTGGGACCATAAGACACAGAAAAATCTCTAATGGATCAACAAGAATATAAACACCAAAAGTGGAATTGAATTTGTTATGATTCCAGATATTGGTGTTAATCTACACCAGTAGGAGTTGTCAAATATTAACACCAAAAGTGGAATTGAAATTATCTAATTCCAGAAAATGGTGTTAAGTAACACCAGAGGAGTTGCACGATATAGATACCAAGAAAGTGTTAAATTTAACACCCTTGGTGTTAAATTTAACACTCTGGTTTTTGCAGTGTAAGAGGGGTGTGTTCTGCCTGATGAGAAGTGCCTTTCTCCAATTCAAGAAAGTCACATGACAGACACAAACAACGGGTTTCGTCCAGTTGACTCTCATATTTCCGACGGTGTGAAGTCCGCTCTCGACGAATATTTTCAAAATTTCCGCGCCGTTTAGCTGTGTATTGCTGATGTATTCCATCTTGTGTTTGGCAAATCAACTTCGTACCCGGTTCCGCTCTTTATCCTGATCAAGAAATGCACAAGTACACCAAATCAACTTAATGTCTAGCATAAACTAATGTGTCTATATACATTTGCTCTCCCCTCCCAATAAACAAAGATAGAAATTATTATTTTATAAACGCAAGAAGAGCAACAAACGATCATGAAATCCTATTGGTTGCAACACTACCTCAGACAGTTGACGATATTACTTTATTATCAAGTCGTAATTTTGAGAGTGTCAAGAGTGCGTGTAAACACTTGCAAAGATCAATGGTCGAAAAGATAAGCAACCGAGGTGGCTGACTTGTTTAAACAACACTATTCACCCACATATATACCTCGTACATTAATGTGTAAGTTATTTCAAATAGGCATGGTATTCTTCACAAAAACGGGCAACCGTTCACAGTTTCCTGAAGTTGACGATCTATGAAGATCTGTCTCCAGAGGATTTAATCTTTGCAGTGGAAAAAACATTGGGATAATGTCTTTCTTTCCCGGGTCCTTTTGTAAACAAAAAAAGTAAATAAAGGCCCTACGAGAAATATAGAACAATTTGGCAAAGAAATGAATTACGTTGCGATTTATCCACGATAAAAACCGTATTCCTAAATTCGAATTTAGTGTTGGGTACAGAAAGGATTCGGTTGAGCAACCACGTCTTGATTCACGCTAAAGCTTTTTATATAAATGAAATATTAAGAAGAAAAAAATAACTTACCAAGTCCTCACAACGTACGATGATTCCTAATTGTTGACGCGAGGATTAATTTTAATACAAAAGGAAAAAAATATCTCAAGAATGACAACTTATTAAAACAATGAGTGATTAGGAGAGGAAATGATCGGGTGAAAGCACAAAACAATAGTCAGGTATACCGTGTTTGCATATTTAAACAATTCGTATGCTTTGGGGAATTCCAACTTCCGTATATAATTATTTAGTCACCAAACATTTAGATGTCGTGTTTCGAGTCGTTTATTGTCAAGGAAAATGTCATGTGAATTATTTCTATTTTTACTGCATTCTTTTTCTATATGGTAGGAGATAAACAATTAGGCTACTTTTTTGGTTTATATTTGTTGATCCATATTGTTGTAAGCAGGCCTGGCAGGCTGGTTGTAAGTAAATCATATGTTATCGTGAATTTAGAACAGAGGCACAACCGATTCGCACCAGAGCTCCACGTGTACGAATTGTTGCAAAATCCGACAACGTCACTCGTCTGACGATTCCGGTCTTTCGCAATGTCTGGCAGTCGTATGTTTAGTCAGTTTAGATACGCAATCACTGCATCGATTTGCAGGCTCGTCCCATCATCCTGTATTATCAATTATTTATTATTTCGATAACTTTTCATGTGTTTAATTAATATATACGTGTATATATGAAAGAACAAATCGCGATATGGTTCGGTGGTAGATAGGTATAGTCTCGTAGCCAGGAGGACCGGGTCCGAAACCAAATCAACGCGCTGGTGCCTTTGGTAAGGCATCAATTCGAATTACCAAGTACCTCGGAGAGGAATTAAGCAGACGGTCCTCTGGCTGCTTACTTACGAGCATACACATGCTTTCCTAGCAGTCAGGTAATACAAACCACCAAACATACACAATTTTTTAAAAGGGGGGATCGAGTGAAGGCGTATTCGCCTTAGTAGACCCTAGTCGTCCGAACATCGAGAGGATTAATTTAGACATTCAGAGAGGGTTGAGGTTGCCAGGTGGCAGCTTTTTGTGAGTAATATTCCTAGGTAGCTGTATTGGGCTAGTTGTCCAGCCTTGATGTGGTTATCGTCCGGACTTTTTTCTATGAGAAGGTTCAGTGCAGCCAAAGTATAGTATATACGAAGGCCTACACCAGCCCTCACTGAGCGAAAAATCGACCGGCACGATTTTCAAAATCGCACGAAGTGGGCCCCTTTTTAGGCCCCCTCTCTTGCCGCCGGCTGGATCCGCCCCTGGCCTACACAATCATATGACAGTCGGTACAGAACATAACAAAGAGGTTTATTCTGTCTTTTTCCTTTCAGTAATATATTTATTTCAATATTATGAGGAAGTTCTGAGTTTTAACATCTTCATCACAGTATTTACGTACAAATTAGTTTGTACAAAACAAGAGACAACATTGTGAATTATGTCAGATAACCTTTCCCATAATATAGCTACGTTCCGTAACTGCAAAGAAAAATCCACCTTAGAATTAGATATACTTTCATAATTTATAACAAATCATGAAAGACAGAAATCAGTGAAAGTTTGACAAAATTGTGATTTTTTTTTTGCATAATGTTAGGTTCCATCAAACATTGCAATTTTGTGATTTCCCAAGGGAGCAGCTTTTCATTTTTGTTAACAAAGAATTTCCCAAAATCTATCTTTTTCTATAAATTGTTGTTGTTGTAATCCTTGTTTATCCTCAAATAAAACTGTTATCATCTTCTGAAAGGAATTATAGAGAAAATCTTTCCCAGTCCTAACACCTTGCAAGGATTCTGATAATAGTATACTCCCTCGAGCGTGTTGTTTGGCCCTAATATGGATCCTTTAACATCTTTCTTTTAATCTATGAAATAGTTAAATTCCCAATAATTAACACCCCAAAAGGAGGGATTATCTAATAATTTCATATTCCTACAAAACAATAGAAGGCTGGTTGCAAGCGAAATCACAAAGTTGCTCATTTGTTTTTGATCAATGATTTTTTTTGTGTGGACAACTTTCCTAATAGAATCGTTAGTCGAATTTTCTTAAACTTTCAATTTTCTCTAGCTTTCATGAAAGCAGATCTCAGGCCTTGACTAGTGCACAGCTAAAATGAAATGGTTATAAACACAGAAATGTAGTATCCTGATAATACTAAACATGGTAGGGGAAAGACTTAAAACTATCCAAGAAAATTGAAATCGAGATACGAGATATAGGTATTACAGTGATGTTTTTTGTATAGATCAATTATAACTGAATAGCAAAATACAAACGTTGCCTTCCAGAAATTTGGCATAATCTTAATTTAATTAATGATGTATGTTCCGGTTTTTTAATGTATAAAAACATATTACTTTGTGCTATTCTAACTAAATTGCTCGGGTGACTATGCGCATTTTGACTACGCACTTTAACCGGGTGACTCAGGGTATTGGTGCTAATGCATTATTTTGTGTACAAATTTCCTTATTCCATTGTGTTTTAAATTCTCCCGTCTAAATTACGTCTTTCTCTCCTGCTACGGCTTTTTTATCTACAATATTTAATATATAATATAAAAGCACTGCTTTTTAATAGGTTCCTCACATTCTACTAACTATTATATGGAATTAAGAATCATTGAGACGTGCTCATAATATACTACATGTATTGTATAATTTTTATTTTATATGTAGGTCTATATCTATATATTTTGTAAAATGTGGAACAAATAAAACTTGAAACTTGAAACTTGAAATATCGACTATAAACTAACCATGATAGCATGCACATCAGGGCCCCGTCTTATGTATAAGTTGCGATTGATATCAATCGTAAATAAGTTGCGATTAATATCAACTCTTATAAGACAGGGCCCAGATAATTTCAATATGCAATCATTCATATACCGGTACAATATATTACATTATAAACTTTACATTTAATTATTCATTTATTTGTAGTGCTCATGGGTTACAAAACGCAAGAACTACGGTTGGTTCATTCTTTTTGTTTTTGTTTATAGTGTTTTAACTGTGTTAGTGCAAACAATTTAAAAGTCTATAATCTCTTTCAATCAATCGTGATGTATTTTTTAAAGGAAATTGTCATGCCTTACCTAAAAGTTGCTTTGACAACACGATAATGCAAACACTAGAGTAATGATAATAATATTCCGCTTTTATATGGCGCTTAATACATCTACGATATCTCTAAGCGCTTTACATATACACTATTTCCGTGGTCATTGGATTCTTGCCCCGGCCCCCCACTCAGTGTTATTTAGGGTACGCGTATGCTTGTTCCCTCTTTTTTAAAGCACCCCCTATCTGAGTACTGCCAACATTTCCGAACCCCCCTTTCGCGGGCTTTTCGCGGGCTTTTCTTGCCTTGGAGACCCCCTAAATCTGGAACACTGCTCAATGTACCCCCCTATCTATGATATTCAAGATATGTTATGACCCCCTTTTTGAATTTCTCAGGAGTCCAAAGAGAGAGAAAGAAAAAACACCCCCTTTTTCAAGAAATCTCCAGGTGAAAATTCAAATACACCCCCCTTTTTTACAATATTATTCTCGGGCCGGACTTTGTCGCACGAAAAGTACCCCTTTACCGGACATTTTGGTAACACGCATGGTATCCTTCCGTTCTCGGAGTGGGGGGGGGGCGGGATTCTTGCCCGCGCACACTGTGTGCACAATCTCCACTCCCTGGGGAGTATGCCAGCCAGCTATTCCAGCCAGGTATGCTTTGCTTAAAAACTTCATGATAATGCGCATGAGCTAATAATACATCGCAAATGTGCCCTCTCCCTTTCGTTTTCTGTTTGTGATACCCATGCAGATGACTCGCCTAACCTTATTCGCTGTTCGCCATGAATTTGGTGGTGAGTAAAATTGCCAGAAATGTGTTTTTTCAGTAAACCGAAACATTGTAATGATAGTATAGTATAAGATATTTTGATCATCATTCCACAATAATATTTGCACATGTAATTGGCATACGCTTTACATAACATTACTAGCATAACTTCGTTAGATTCGGACTGGTTTTGTTGGTTCCTCTAAATATATAAATTATTTTCATTATTGTTATTGTTACGCCTATCATCGTCATGATCAGTGTTATTATAGTTATCATTATGATTAACATCAGTTTTGTTATCATTATCAATAATATTATTATAATCATGTAGAAGTAGTAGAAGTAGTACTAGTAGTACTAGTAGTAGTAGTATATTTAATATCATCATCAATATTATAATATTCAACTTCTGTTGAATTACATGACTTGCCCCCTCTTTAATTGCCCCTTTAGTCTTTAAATGGTCTAGTGTAACTTCGCTAAAGCCTCTTTAATTTTAGAAACTTCTTTTTCTAAAATCTTTATGTCAATGTTGCGCAGTGAATTTTCTGTAACTCTCGTTACTCCTTGTAATCGCTGCTTTAAAATCTCAAAATCTCTCTTGAGTTCGGCGTCCTCAAAGTCGCGCCAATGGCCGTATTTGTCTCCGAACCGGGTTGCTGCCAGACCAGGCGCTGCCACCCCATGTGAAGCATCCCATAGAGCTAGGAGCTCTATTAACTCGGCCCAATCGCCTGTTTCGAAGCTTCTGATACTTGACCCAGGGAGGTGGAATTTTTTTGATAACGTATTTTGTAGTATATATTATCATGATAATATTGGATTGATGTGAACACTTTTTACTTTCTGTACGCGTTCTTGCGCTTCGCTTCTCCCCTGGTATGTGACGCGAGCGGATGGAGCCTGGGTATTCTTCCTAAGAATATAAAAGACAGGGATCTTATAGCCTTTGACATCAAATTAGAGTGAGGGAAGCGATCGAGCGCTCATCTGCTTCAAATACGAAATTACTGGTTCACATCTATGGTAGCCTAAGTAAGTGGCGGCATTTTCCATGTCCCAAGCTATTATCATGATTAACCTTAGCTTTGTCATTATCAATTCGCCCGCGCCGATGTTTGTCTCCATAACGCGATTAGTGAGCCAGACGCCTATCGGATAGGCTACCGCTTGGTGGAAGCATGGACCTATTATGCAAGAGAAAATCATGGATAGGGAAGCTCCAATATCATGGTAATAATGTCATAGGGGCAAAAGGCGCGGGGTAGGCGGTGGCTAGGGGATCGACTGCAGCTTCACCCCCCAGATTTTAATGTCCGGGATTCAGCCAACCACCGCATGAAATTCGGGCATGAAGAAACTGAAAAGATGTCAGCCCGCCCCCTCGCAAAAATGTGCCCGTACGCCCATGGATAATATAAAGCGCTTAAAAACAAACAAACAACCGAATAGTACCCAGTGGTAACTGATATTTACTAAGATAACTCACAGCCTCTTTTTATAATTGAGTTAAAGGCCAGGTTCATTGAAATTTGGAAAAAATGCAAATCACACCTCTACAGATTGCTGAGAACATTAACAAAATGACTAAAGTACTTTTAAAGCCCTCACTATTGTGAGGAATAAATTAATTGCAATTTTGATACCCTTTCCAAAACCCACTCACAAAGTGAAATGACGGCGTTATTTACATGCGATAAAATGACGTCACATTATGAACAACCTGCAATCACACATTCGGGACAATGTTGGATACCCATTGCAATTTTTAGATATGGGTTAACGTTGTTTGTATATTTACCGCCAGTTGTGATATTTCCTTTATTTTAGGCACTTTGAATGAGATACACTGAATAAATAATACTTTCTACAAATGTGTATTCGATTTTTATGTTATTTACCGTCACATTTGACCATAAAAATCGGGAAAATAATCACATATTCTGAGGGCAGCTCAGCGTGTATGTGTCGGATCTGGGAGTGCCTAAGACATTTTGCATGCTGAACTAACGACTCTTCTGGGGCAAAATATGCGACAAGTTTACATATAATTGTCCAAATATTCATTACGAAAATGTCTGATTAGGCCGATTAGTTTAGATT
Source organism: Mesocentrotus franciscanus (assembly GCA_037976565.1). NCBI lineage: Eukaryota > Metazoa > Echinodermata > Echinoidea > Camarodonta > Strongylocentrotidae > Mesocentrotus > Mesocentrotus franciscanus. Next base: position 25,518,473 of record CP137668.1, read on the forward strand.
TTTGATAGATAAATGGGGAAAGTGGAAGTCGAGAGAAGACTTAGATCAGTCCGGTTCGCGATTCACAGCTAGCTCGATCAAGCGCCGGGCCGGCTGGCCTGGCTGTGATATGCGGGCTCATGTAGATACGCAGCGACTGCGGCTGCCCCGACAGCTTGTGCTTGTCCATCGACTTCGGCAAAATCTTCCAGATCTTCTTCTAGGTCTAGATCTCCCAAATCTCCATTGTCGTTGTCGTTGTCCGAGGTACTTCCTTCTTCTATCTCCTCAAAACTCAAATCAAGTATGTTTTCGTCCATATCGATATTTTCAGGGTGACTTTGATGAAGGTAAACAACGTTGGGTAAGAATGGGTACGGTCCTCAAGAGTCAATGCAATACATGTGAATTGCACGCAAACTGCATCGCGCACCGATCAGCTGAGCGGCCCATTGTATTAATTGTTCATTGTGCTACGTCACTCAAAAATCACCTGACTTACGATGTTTCGGGGTCTCGAGTGGGGTGATATTTCGTCAAGTTAAATCAACTTTTATAATTTTCGCACGAATTTACAAGTTACACAAATGTGATAGTTTTACTCAGTGTAATGTTCTGATTACAATGATACCAAATTCAGTCGATTTCAAAATCAATGAACCTGGCCTTTAAGATATTATTTTGTAAAACTGCTTAAAATTTAATTAGAACTTTCAAAATATTAATGTTTGATATTGACAGTATTTCTGTTGTTGATTTCAATCTTGGGTTGTATATTATGTATGTATTGTTCTGTAAAGTGCACAATTTCAGCACTTGGCCTGTATGTTTAGTGTATATTTCATGACAAGAACAAAGAAACAAATGGACAATTTCCGGATTCAGTTAGTGTTACTAGTCTTGTCAGCTATTCACGGTGAACATATACTTGGTTCTTCATATCAAGCATTAAATAAAAATTTGCATAACTAAACTTTGCCGAAAATTACACGATTGGGGGCTAACTTTAGTCATGGACACCACTTTACTGTTCAGTGGCGGATCCAGGTGGGCCCGGGGGGCCCGGACCCCCTCCCTAGAAAAAAAAACAGGTAAAAACACACCTTAATTCTTGTTTTAAAAAAAGAAGATGGGCCCCCTTCCCTGGCGTTCAAAGGGGTGGTGGTTGAAAAACAGCACTTTTCCCCAGTTGAGCAACAAAACAAAAACTTGTGCTCACTACCCCCACTGAGCGGAAATTTTTCAAATTTTCGCACGAAATGGGCCCCTTTTTTGGCCCCCTCCCCTGCCGCCGGTTGGATCCGCCCCTGATACTATTATATAACATACAGGTTCATTTGATGGGGGGGGGGGGACGTGTTGAAGATTTGATTTTCTTTCTTCTTCTGTAATATATATATATATATATATATATATATATATATATATATATACATATAATTCCGAATTGTCGATGGCTAATGATAGGCCTAAATTTTACAAAGAAAATCATTGGGAAATCAATTTGTTAACTGGATTAAGAACAATATTCAGGTCTGCAGTTGCAGACTATTTGGAACCTGTGCAAAACTGAAAAACTGCATAGTATATAAATTATAGTCTTTATCGCATGCACATACAGTATGCCTATGATCAAAACTACTACAGGTAGGCCTATACTACTACTAATAATAGTAATAATAATAATAACAATAATAATAATAATGTTTCAATGTCACTTTATTAACACTCCTAATTCCGCATGCTATGATTGATCTAGCCCATGATGAAAGGAAAAATAGACTTTTACTTGAAATGAAAATGTAATAGGTAAGATTGAAATATACAATCTAATTTTACTATTCTCAAGATGATTCAGAATTTGAGAATTCGGTGAGTGCGCCTTCGTTAAAGGCTAAATCTGTAGCAGACCGCCGAGTGCATCGCACTCATTAGGGACTTTTAGATTTGCACGTCGACGTAGTGGACTGCAACGTGCGCCATTCTTTCAAGGCACTGGCCCGTGCCCGGCAGTGCCTTAAAAGGACGTCACATTACCTTAAAAGGATGTCACCGTGGCAGTCCACGTTCTCGTCGTGTAAAATCTAAAAGTCCCTAATATCCGCGGTGTTAGCGTCGTGTGCAGAGCGGATAGTCTAGCGGATAAGCCACCGGGATAAGCCCCCTCATTATATATGTGTACGAATTGCGTCAAATATGTATTAATGTTTGAAAATACAAGCAAAAATAGTCGATACAAAATATTTGAACGTGACCTGTATAATATCCACTAATCCTAATTAGTTTTTTGCACTCAGAACGTGAGACCGCACGCACAGGTGCTCTATATACGAGGATAGTCACGGGGCACGGTACGGTATATGAATATTCATTATGTTATTGCAGGGAGCTCCCTAGCTGGTTATTGTGTGCACTCGGGGCACCACAAAAAAAGCTGCGGCTCGAGTGCAAATTTTTGACGCTCCTGTATTGACAGCTACAGACGTGCGTTTTCTCCACACACACACAAAGAAAAGGAAAACATTTCTAGAGGATAAAGTTTCATTAATCTCCACATTATCGGGGATGATATCAATTTTGCAGTTAGGTGTGATGATCTAAACATTAGTTAAACATTTTTAAGATCTTTGAGGTAGCATGTAGTTCATGTGAGTTTGTATTATAATAGAGGTTAAAAGCACATCCTGATGAGTTTTAAGCACAATCTAATAATAACAGACTAAAAAAACGTTTATAAGTAAAATAATTATATCAACAATAAATGCGAGTCGGGAGAGGCTTTTTTGAAGGTTTTACTGAAAGGTCGATTTGGGAAAACTATGCACATTTTGGAAGAAATTTTAAATCGGATGTGTTCTATTGAGTTTATGCAGCCGCGCTACTTCTTATTACACAGGAAAAGGGGCACTTGTCAACTGAGTAAAACGTGTACCTCTCAGATTTGAATTGGTGCAATATTATTTATCAGGTGAAGGAGCACTTATCAGAGGTTGTAAGGGGCACTTACCAGAGATGAAAAGGGGCATTTATGAGAAGGATATGAGAGGCTTTTATTTTTAAAAAATGGGGGAGGGGTACTTATCACATGGTACAAGGGCGCTAATTATTATAAAGGAAAATGGGCACATGTCAAAATAAGAGGGGCACTTTTTTGAAGGGGAAGGGGCAATTCTTACAAAGGAACTTGGGCGCATTTTGTCAAAGTAAAATGGGGCACATTTCCTATGTAAATAGGGGCACTTTGATTTTTTGCGATTTCAGCAATTTGTCATAAACCATGAGGCCAGATGATTTCCAACATACAATTATTATTTCTATTTGCTGCATAACGTGAATGGTAACGTCCAGACACTTTCAGTGATACTGATATTCCATGAATAGTACTCAACGTTATTATTTAATGTAACTCCTCAGAAGGCTTCTGTATCTACACATGGTTGGCATATGACCGGGAGGGGTGGTATATTATGCCCGGTACTCCAGGGTCATAATAGAGGGGAGCATGGAGCTAGAACTTGAGGCATTCGATCCCTTAATTGGCTTGCGATTCTCTGAATTAATTTCAGCTTCGAATAATAATTAACTTTCATTAAATTTTGACAGATTAACTACAGCTACCCTTTTTGCGAATAACTTATTATTCCAACCTGAAATGGAATTGCATTGAAATATTTAGGTGTCCTTCATACAGTCCGAAGCCCAAAGCCAATTACAAATGGTGATCCATAACATACAGGTATTATGAATAGTATATTTGTATTCGAGCTTCGGCTAAAAGGATGATTATTCAGCGAATTTTAGAAAACAAGTGCAGTTCAACCAGGATTATTTAAACCACACAAGGCTGCATGGTCACATGATTCAACCCAGCCAAACTCATAAAAGCTACACTGTTCGTGTATTTAAATAATAATGAATATTCAAACATTCGTGTGCAATAATGAGCTCGAGCAGGCTAGCATTACTCGAGTGCAAACCCCAACACTCTCTAGTTCTATGCTTACGGTGTTTTAATCTTTATCACAAATTATGACAGAAAACAGATCATAACTATAGTTGTATCCCCCCTCCCCAGGGCAGGGTAGGGAAAGCGAAATTTGTGTTGCCGGTGTTGATGGTGGTGGTGGTGGTGGTGGTGGTGGTAGTGTTGTTGGTTGTTGTTGTTGTTGGTGGTGGTTGTTGGTTTATATATATATATATATATGATTGAAAGCGTAGGCCCGTTGAGAACGCGTAGTACCATCTGAAAGGGGAGGAGGGTGCATTTTTCTAGTATAGGCCTACCAGGGGTTAAATATTGAGACTGCCTCGATGTTTATTACTTTTTTCTTTAAAGCCTTTCTGCACAAGTTTGGCCAGGAGGGATCAGACCTCCCAGCGTGGTCACTGACAGGTGGTTATCTCATCAACTCAGCTCTCAATTAACATAAGAAAAAGGATATCATGGGGGACCAACGGTCACCGCTTAGGCATTGTTTGCTACTATAGAGGGAGCAAGTAGCTACAAGTAATGCAGTGGGACTTTAAAAGCTTTATTTCTTCACGGTTGTAGATATCGTAACATTTCCACTCAATATGCCTTTAAACTTAATAGCTGTAAGCCTGCTGGGTAAATATCAGGGGCGGATCCAGGATTCTTTGGCAGTTAGGGGTGCCTGGTGCGCATGATGACTGGGGGCAAGTGTCTCCAATATACGCCCACTGCAAATTTTGACAGGACTATATATACGTAATCTAGCATGGAGAAAAATGTAGGAGAAAAACAACCATTTTATTATAGGTTGATCATCAATAACATAATGCAGTAGTATACCATGAACATTTCGAACTGGAGAGGTATAGTTGCATTTTCTGGCGGTGATATTGAGGTCGGGCATCCGATTCTTTTATTCCACCCCCTTTTTTTTTTTTCTTCTTCTTCTTCTTCTTCTTCTTCCCTTTCTTAATCAGTGTAATTAATCATTCGCCTATCAATTACATGCCTACAATTGTCATTGTGCTATTTGATTTTGAAATACTATTTGGTTTTGAAACTTTACGTCTTAATGACAGTAGGTTGATCATCAATAACATAATGCAGTAGTATACCATGAACATTTCGAACTGGAGAGGTATAGTTGCATTTTCTGGCGGTGATATTGAGGTCGGGCATCCGATTCTTTTATTCCACCCCCCCCCCCTTTTTTTTCTTCTTCTTCTTCTTCTTCTTCTTCTTCTTCTTCTTCCCTTTCTTAATCAGTGTAATTAATCATTCGCCTATCAATTACATGCCTACAATTGTCATTGTGCTATTTGATTTTGAAATACTATTTGGTTTTGAAACTTTACGTCTTAATGACAGTAGGTTGATCATCAATAACATAATGCAGTAGTATACCATGAACATTTCGAACTGGAGAGGTATAGTTGCATTTTCTGGCGGTGATATTGAGGTCGGGCATCCGATTCTTTTATTCCACCCCCCCCCCCTTTTTTTTTTCTTCTTCTTCTTCTTCTTCTTCTTCTTCTTCTTCTTCTTCTTCTTCTTCTTCTTCTTCTCTTTCTTAATCAGTGTAATTAATCATTCGCCTATCAATTACATGCCTACAATTGTCATTGTGCTATTTGATTTTGAAATACTATTTGGTTTTGAAACTTTACGTCTTAATGACAGTTACCTTTATCTTTCACTTTCGTACTATTTCAGCAACACTTTTTTCTTTGAGGGCAAGCGTATGGGGGAGGGGAGGGCGTCCCCCAGCGAATAGCAGGAATATTATTCATCTAGAGTCTATATGCTATTTTACCGATTTCGCTTATTCATCCGACACAGCTTGTCACTATTCCTGAGAGGAGCGTGTGCAAAACTAGATAACGCCCACCGTACCTAGATATATATCGACCTCCACACCGCTAACAGGTTGTCTATTTTGCGTGCATACGGTACGTATCGTGTTTACCTATTTGTTTGCACACGGATTTTGGTATGATAACACATAAAAACCCGAATTTTCCGAGAGATTGTCAGAAGCCGGGCTGAAAGTAAAGCAAACGACTGAGATTTATATTACCTTGTTAAACGTACGACTCGAGCTCAATTTTATCACCATGCCTGACGTCAAGTGTGTCTGCTGCACGGGTAAGAAAAAAGTCGAAATTTATCACAATGTTAACTACCCGGTTGCGGGTTAGCGATGTGATGTGATGTGATGTGATGGTTATTTTTTACCTGACTGCTAAGCGTGTACGTAGACTGAAGATTTCTGTCTCTTTCGTTCGTTAGCCTCTGATTTGGGTAGGGTCGGCTCCTCTCTTTATAACTCTGGGGAGCTCCGACGCCGGCGTCTGCTTCGGAGCTCCCCGGAGTTACTCTCTTTAGAGACAGAAGCCGACCATAGGCATAGGCATATATAGCGGCTGCATTGTAAACTAATGCTCGCGTCCGAGCAGTAAACTAAGTTATGCCCACAATACTTACTACATTTTACCCGATGCATATCCGATGCATTTATTATTGTAAATTAGGCCTAGGCTAAACTACATCGGTTCCACTTACCAGATTGACTTTATGATGCGTTAAAGGGTCTTTTTCCGGATTTTCATCGCCGAAAATGAGCTCCTGTCAATGGATGACGTCATCTTCCTTCATGCGCAGTAACACTAGTTTAATATGGCTGCAAGAATTTCAACACGGAGCTCAATTTCGGCGATGAAAATCCGGAAAAAAGACCCTTAAACGCATCAATCATACAATCAATCTGGTAAGTGGAACCGATGTAGTTTAGCCTAGGCCTAATTTACAATAATAAATGCATCGGATATGCATCGGGTAAAATGTAGTATTTGGGTATAAGTTTACTGCTCGGACGCGAGCATTAGTTTGCAATGCAGCCGCTATGGTCGGCTTCTGTCTCTAAAGAGAGGAGCCGACCCTACACAAATCAGAGGCTAACGAAGGAAAGAGACAGAAATTTTCGGTCTAGCGTGTACGGTGTAGCGTTTCTAAATTCTAGCTAAACACACCGCTCGATTTATTTTTACGTGCATATGCGGCCAGGCGCCATGAGAGGCGCCCGATCACAATACAGCCTGCCTGCAACCGGCATACGGTGTGAAATAGGGTTTCTTTTAAATTAAAAGAAACCCTATTTAATCATACTATTATTACACAGGATTACGTAATATCTATTCATCGAGGCAAATATTTAGGTAGAAAGGGAGAATATTCCTACTCTTCATGCATATATTATGCTATTGCTAATGAGACTTCTAAGCACAATCTACATTTAGTCTGAATTATACGGACCCCAAAATGAGTGTCAAGTGTGTAGATGTGCACATGGAAATTTGCATTCAATGGTGCATGGTGTACGTTGCAAATGTATGTGAAAAATGAGTTGTGTCATGTTTTCTTGCCTGTTTCTTTCATTCTTGTTACATCAACAGTACTGTCAACAGTTTTTACCAACAAGCACTGATGATGGATTTGTGGTTTCAAAATTGTTGTTACTTTTATTAAATTAATTTATGTTATTATATTTTCTCCTTTTTTAAATTCTGAACACAGAGGGCAAGGAGTGTGCCTGCACGGGACAGGATTGCTGTAAAACTGGCGAATGCTGCAAGGATGGAACCTGCTGTGGAAAATGCACAAGTGAGTCTTTCATCATTTTCAGTGAACCCTTAAAGTGCCTCCTAGTAGGCCTTTAGGTTTTACTAAACTCTTTACACAAAGCTTTTAAAATTTATATTCATAGCCCATAGGGGAAAAATTGATCCAATTGTCCCCTTTTTTAATGTGCATAATCATTACTTTTAAATTGATGCTAAATCCATGTTCGATTTCAATTACAAATGCCCAAGCTTCCTTCATCTTAAATACGTATTAAAGATTAGAAAATCTTTAAACGCATTAAGTTAAATTTTATTCTCGTAACTTCATACGGTTAAGGATAGGTCAATGTTACATAGAAAAGGTGGTTGTGATATTTAGATGCTCATGCATTTAATTAATTTCTTTATACTATCACCTTTAAATGGGTGTATAGGCTTAATTTTCAGACAAACTGGCAATGATTATATTTGTGCACAATATCAACTATTCTGGTGGATCCATGGTTTTGTTATGGGATGGGGGCACAAATCTGACAAAATGTTGACAGCCCAGATAATAATGATTTGTCAGGGAGATGAGAATTTCACATCTCCTAGGTTTGTCACTAATTAAATATTTAAAAAATCACTGACAAGCTTGAGAAAAATAATTGATTTGGGTCTGCCAAGTCAAGGTGGCACAAATATGTGTATATATATATATATATATATATATATATTTTTTTTTTTTTTTGGTGGGAAGGGGGGTGCAATTTTCATGTATGCCTGGTTGTGCCCATTATAAATCTTGCAGTGTAGTCTATATGAAAGATAAAATGCAGTTATACCAACAATAGAGACATTATAATTTGATGTGAAATTAATTGATTTTTTTTTTTTTCTTCACAGATGCTGCATGCAAGTGTGGAAGCGACTGCTCATGCATTGAGGGGAACTGTGCATGCTAGACGAGCAGGGCCCTTAGCTATAGGGATGGAAGGTGAGGTTTTAATGTACTTATGGCTATATAGTAAAATTGTTTCCAGGCACAAACATTTGTGCCAGTCATAATAGATATTACAGCATCAATAGGACCTATGTTTTAGCTGCTTGTGCCTGACATAGCTATATACAAAGTTTTGATGTGTTATTTTATTTTATTAATACGATTTATAAGGCCTATGTTTCACCTGCCAGACACAGCCAGAGATGGTTGAAGTTTAGCTTGGCTAAGTCCGTTATGGAATTGTGTTGAGTGTCAAAAAGTGTCCTCTCCTGCAGGAATTTCATTGTAGGAGAGCAACTGGTGCATAGTACTTTCAATAGTTGAAGAATTGCTTATAACACAGCAGTTACTTAATACCAACAAATATTGTGTCACATTCACTTGAATCATACAGTAAGATTGTTGAAAAAGTTTTTTTGATAAATAATCCATACCCTGAAAATATTGTATTAAAATAAGATTGCCTTGTCATTAAAGAGAATTATGCTAATGTATGTATACTGAAAGAATATATATAATATCCTGAGAGGCTCTCATATCCAATTTAGCTCAGTTAAGAAACAGTTATTGTCATGAAATGAATTGGAACAATCGTGTCACTGAATTAATTTGAATGTTGTTCTAATATTCATTAAAATGTCAATATAGTAATAACAAAAAAATAAGATTGACATTACTGCATTGTGATATATAAAAAAGGGCAATTAGAAAATCTTTGCAAGTTATGACAATATGTATAGACCTACCTGTCCTTTGTGACTTATGTATATTCTTTTCAACAAACAGAACAAATTCATTAACCATTTCTGTGATTTTATATTTTTTGTACAAATATTTTCAAGCATTTTTTCTTTCTGTGTCTGTTTCTCTTTGCAGGTTGAGCATACAGCTAATGAAGTCAGTTAGCGCTTCTGCCAACATGCTCCAAGCAGACATGACTTTGTATATTTTCGACCCAATGTTTTATATTTTTGTTGTAAGATAGTTGTATATTGTAAAACAAATTAAGTTATTTGCCATTTTTTTTTTTTTTAAATATGAGACTAATTGGCATTAATAGGACTACTTTATAAAAAAAACTTTAATTAATTAAGGCTGACAGTAATGCCTGTTAGAACTTTACTCCATTTGTTACTGCCCTGTTAAGTAAATTCTTCAGTCTGTTTCTAACTTCTGTAAAATTGTCAAATATGGCAGACTCACTCATGATTAAATTTAAATAATACTGTATTCAGTATGCATTGCTTATTTTTTCTTATAAATTTATTTGGGATGATATATACTGAGGAATTAAGGAGATTATTGAGTTGCTTTGAAGAAAAGAGAGATGAGGAATTAAACTAACAAAGTATAATTCAGAGAATTGAGTGCTGTGGAGGAAATGTGGGGAGATTAAATAAAAAGCTCAAAGGGTGAAAGAACAATTATGATAACATTGCAGGCAAACAGCCTCAGAATTCCTTGGTAATTTAAAACTAGCAAGAGAAGGAGGGAGGAGGCCAGAAAGACAGGGCGCAGGCCAGAGTTATACATGTACTGCGGGTTAGAGAGAGAGAGAGAGAAAGAAAAAAAGACGTGGACGAGAGAGAGAGAGAGAAGAAAACAAAAAGACGTGGACGAGAGAGAGAGTGAGTATGACCAGATAGGAGTGATAAAAGGGATAAATTAAAGACGGTTGGACGAACGGAAAATGTCAATATGAAAAATAATGGCAAACGTTAAAGGCAGGAACACTGTATATAATATCAGGGTCCCATTTGCCATAGATGGGTACCCGATTGCTTACATAAATTGTGGACTGTTTTTAATTCTGTTCTTCTTTTGTATATATGTGTAGGGGTTGGTTGGCAGCACAGTAGAGGCCGGGGTCATGATGTCATTTGGTTCGCCCCCTTTTTTGTTACACACACTCTCTCTCTCTCTCACTCCCCTGCCCTCTAGTTGTGGCTTGTAGCTGCTGTCCAGTCCACCCCCAAAAAAAAAAAATGTTCCAGCACAGCAAAACATGAAAAGAATCTGTTATGTAGTGAATAATGATGGAGTGAGGAGTACGGGCTACAACACAATATTTAGGCTCGGAAGTGCTTTCACTGTTTAAGAAATGGAAAGTACCCTTTGTCGGTTGATATACGGCGCTCCCCCGAAGAATGAACTTTAAACTTTCAAATCAAGCAGATACTTAAAACTTAGATATAACATTATCGGGCAGGAGTTTTCCCTAAATCGGATACATCGTCTAAATGATGATGTAACGCTGCCTTTAGAGACGAGAGCAGAGGTGACTAGAATGTCAGATTTTGATTTGCTGTGTGATCAAAAGTGCCTCTTTTTTAAATTTCAAAAGGCAATTAAGTTTATAATAAATTATAAATGCACTGAGTTCCAAACTACAAACATTTGTTTGTCCCTCTGCCGCTACAGGAGCTCGCAAAATAAGATCGTTCATCAATTCAATAAAATTTGAATTGCATTGAATTGAATTGAATCAAATGGTATTGCTTTTAATGCAATGTTTAACAGTATACTTCGAAGCCTCATTTCGGGGAGGGGCGAAGTGATCCCCCCCCCCACCCCCACTCAACAGATTGATGTCCCAGTCGTATGCATTGCATTCCCAGGCCTGTAACTAAGAGGATGCGGCCGTGCGCAGCCTGATTTAGGTAAAGGAAACAATGCAACAATGCAAACCAAACCACATAGATAGGACACAGTAACTGTTATTAGTGAAACCGTTTTGGTATTCAAAATTATACCCCAAACTTGATTTTCAGACAGAAAATGCCAAAATGTTCTCTACCCTTGGAGGGGGACACCAGAGGTGGCGCTCCCGGGGGTGCAGGGGAATAGGTCCCCGCCCCGCCCTCCCTCCCCCACTTTTTCAAGTACCCCAGAAGTGCCCCTTTTTACATAGGAAACGCCCCCTTTTTGCTGTCTAATAGATGCCCATTCCACATTCTAATAAGTGCCCCTTACCATCTTTGATAATTGCCACTATTCAAATTCGAGAGGTGCCAATTTAATTTTGACAAGTGCCCCTTTTTCTTTGTAAGAAGTACCCCTTTCTCTTTCTAATAAGTGCCCCTTTTTCTTGTGATAACTGCCCTCATATTTTTTTTAAAAGAGCCATTCCCACTTCATAATTTTATGCCCTTTTCCCCACAACAAATGACCCTTTTCCTTTATAATAAGTGCCCCTTTTCCATTCTCATATGTGCCCTCTCTTCATTTCCAATGAGTGCCCCATTTTTAGGGGCGAGAAGAGCCCCAATTTCACCTCTGATAATTGCCCTTTTTACTTTGACTCTTGCTCTTTTTTTCTTCTTATAAATGTCGTTTGCCCTTCTGATAAGTGCCCCCTTTTCCTTTCTCGACAACATGTGCCCCTAATTTAAAGCGACTAAGAGCGACTTTTTCTTTAATTCCCCCCCCCCCCAAGCTCGCTCGCTTGCATTTATAATTGATATAATTATGTTACTTTCATGATTATATTGTGCTTAACACCCCATCAGGATTAGCTTTTTCTTCTTTATAAGTTGTAATTTAATTCCCCCCCCCCCAAGCTCGCTCGCTTGCATTTATAATAATTGATATAATTATGTTACTTTCATGATTATATTGTGCTTAACACCCCATCAGGATTAGCTTTTTCTTCTTTATAAGTTGTAATTTTTTCGCACTGCGACTTCACAATTCTTATATTTTTTATATTATGATATTTAAAACTATCACACCCAGCAGCAAAGTATGATGCTTCATCAGTATCTTGGACCATATAAAGAGAGAAACAAATATTAAATTATCATCCCTGAAAATCACAATAATCACAATGTAGGGGTATATATATATATATATATATATATATATATATATATATATATATATATATGATATCCATAAAAGTATATTTTCGCTTTGATGTTTCCCTTTGTCTATAGGTGTCCCTTTTTTTCTCAGAAAGTGCCTTATTATCTTGTTGGTGCTGCCTCCCCCACTTTTGAAGACACTCCGCCGCCCTTAGGGACACCCCTCCCAGACCTTCCACTCGAAAGGGTCAATCTCATATGATGTCTGAACCCCCCCCCCCCTTCCCCCACTAAAATCCTATAGTTAAAGGGATCGTTTAACAGTGTTAAATCTGAGATACACGGCCCTACATGTTATTAGTGTCTGTGATATGGTGTAATAATGAAGCCCTAAAAAAATTGCGCTTCAAAATGATCAAGAAGTGCCTCAAAAAGTAAAAATCTTTGATTGACCGGTTTTACCATACTCGTTTTCCCTAATAGACTATAGTGTTTTGAAAACCATCAGGCGAACGGTTTTCAAAATTTGTAATTCAATCATAAATATCTTGATAATCAGACAGGCGATCAGCTTGTAAAAGTCATGGGGTTCCTGACTGACCTAAAGGTTTATGATTATCATTGCATCATGAGCTAAATCCAGAATTTTGTTTCAGAATCTGAGACAAAGTTACCGGATCCCTTTAAGGGCCTGCATGATTACGAGCTTTTAAGAAATATTTCAATTCATCCTGGGCCAACCCGTCAAAAACGTTTGTATCATTAATTACGCCACTGCTGGGCTCCATTTCACAAAACTTGTCATCAGTCACAAATGACAATTTTTGTTATAAGCACTTAGCTAATGAAATTCTTGCTTCTGATTGATTATCAGCAGATTTGTCGCTGATTTTTGTCATTTTGTCATTGAAAAAAGGCATTGTTAAATGGAGCCCAGGGGGGCGTTTCATGAAACAATTAGTCGGTGGTTTTCACCGACTAATATCATTTTCACCGACAATTTTATTGTCACCGACTATTTTCCAGGCCTCTGATTGGTCAAATTTAGTCGGCCCCGACAGTTGTCGGTGGACAAATGTTGATGAAATGCCCCCCAGGTCTTGCATGAACAAGTCATGACTAAGCATGGTTAAGTATGACAATTGCTTTTAGAAACATTAGAAAGTGAAAGCTCCTATCAAACTTTTAGAATATTTTATTATTATTATTTCACTTCAATTTAGGGAATTTTTGGTGGACAAAATGACAGTTTATTGCACTTTTTATAAGTGTTCTCAATGCGCGGGTTAAACTCTATTAGAAGTAGACCTTGATTATAACGATGTAATATTTCCCTTGTAAAACCAGAGAGGGAAAAATAAATTGCCATTTGCAAGGTAAATGGTAAGTGATTTCCTGTAACGAAGGTCTCTCTCTCTCTCCCTCTCTCCCTCTCTCTCTCTCTCTCTCTCTCTCTCTCTCCTTCTCCCTCTCTCTCTCTCTCCTTCTCTCTCCCTCTCTCTCTCTCTCTCTCTCTCTCTCTCTCTCTCTCTCTCTCTCTTGTGCTCGACTGCTGTTTAGCAGGTTTTAAGCATTTAAACACACCGTTCTTCTCGGTCTTGAGGTCTAATTTCCTTTAGCTTTTGGTATGTATCGATCATTTGCTTTGATAATATACCATCCAACATCATAATTCTTTTCCTTCCCCTTGGTCTTTTACCTTCCTTCTTTCCCTCAATGATATCTCTCAGGAGCCTCAGCCATCATGCCATAGGATCGATATATAGATGCCCAATCCATTACGCTCCTCCCGGTCCTACTATCTAGAAAACTTCTGTAGTCTGCATACACCGCCCAACTTATCTTTGCTATCATCTTCCTCTACATCCACATTTCAGAACTCTCCAACCTTTGTTATGTCTCCTGTTTTCAGAGTCCTGATGCCCTCTGATCCTTAGACCAGCACTCGGACAATCCATAGTCTTCATCAGCCGGTCTCCTCGTTAGTACTTTGGTGATAATTTTGATGCTTAATATATACGGAAGGAATCCTGATATTATGGGCTCCCTGATATAAAATTATGATAGTATTATAGTAGGCCTACATGTATTTTCCTTGACGTTCTTACACACATTAGCTAAAAAATTTCCGCAAAAAACCCACCACATCGCTAACATCACATTGACCAACATCCCAGGACACTGGCCGGAACGATAGAAAGTTAATTCGAAGGAAGCTAGTTAACTAGCGGCGATTACTACCCCGAATATTAAAACAATAGAGCTCCTTGTCTGGCCTTAAATTGGTTTGTCCATTTGACTATGTACAGAACCCTTAGCCTATATATATACCCATGCAGACAGGGCCCTGCCAGACTTTCCCAAGTATCACATAGTCCTATAATATGTGCCCTTTTGGTTTCTGACATAATTATGTTTCCCATTTTAATTTAACTGAGTAACCATTTTCCTTAATTTTGTTCTGATATGGGCCACTTTTCATTTTCCGGGACCTAGTAGGCCTACTGTTAAGAATCGGAGCAGCCTATAGCCCCCATGCACCACCACAATAAACGGTGCCACGGTGAAGCACAATGTCATGTCCCAAAATTTGTACCAGGATTTTTGTTTTATCTTCTAGGAAAAAGAGAAACAATTAATTTGGCTTATTGTCATTTTTAGTAAATACGTCTATATATATATCAGCTGATGTTATATAGCTGTGTTAATTGGATGGACATCTTCAAAACCGATAGTACATGTACCGTACCGGTACCTCTTCTCAGTACCTGCCACCGCTCCTCAAGCAAAATAACGCCAACATGATTGGACAAAATTTAAGGGAGGGTTAGCTATAGGGGCTAGGGGTTTTGTACGTGATCCCGGCCCCGACCTCGGGCCGCGTACGCGTACGCAGTAGGTTTGTACGCGAACGAACGCATCATGATCAATAAACATCGATGATCAATAATATTCCAACATGGCCGACAAGAAGAATGATATGGAAAGCTTTATCGAGAAAGTTCTGAGATCAGTCCTCATATCCAGCAAAGGTGGAGTACCTCTACAGAAACTCAACTGTAAGTAGACTCTAGAAACGTTTGTATCAGTCCGATGTTCAACAAAAATTGTCGTTATTTGGTAGAGCTCGGTGCGGTGGTTGGTGGTGCCCGCGCCCGGCGGTACTTCGGTCAATGCACAGCCCGGCTCTGTGCCGCTGCACTGGGGCGCATATGACATGTTCTATACTCTATAGTATCGTGTTTGACGCAGAGCAGTGCAGTGCTGCGTGCTCTTCGCTTTCGCGAATTCGCGCTGTGTAGCAACCACCCACCTGTTTTTATAGAGTAGATCATATTCATATTAAACCTTCAGGGTTATAGACTATATGATATTGATATCACTCGGCCTTAATTGGCACCCCTGCATGAATTGTGTAGTTACTTAAATATAGATTGTCTAATTATATTAATACTTTAAACTAAAGTCAAGAGTAAAGTTTAACTTTAATACTTAATAATGGCGATTAATAACTTTGTGCAAGCAGCAATGTGTTTATGGTTTTTAGTTACAGAATCTAAGTCCTATTTTGTATATTGCTAGTTTTTAAATGTAGACTCTAGAGTGACGATACTAGTTACTAGTCTAGACTCTAGGCCTATATCTTTAAAACTAAAAAGTGTTTGTTATAGACTACTAGTATTGTGCCTAACATGTAAACATGAATATTCCAGCCATGGTATGTCTTTCATGTAAAATTGTAATTCAATAGTAATTGTAATATGTATGAACCATGTTTGTGCTATAATAAAAAAAACATTTTTGAATTGAATTGAAATTGATTAGTAATTTAGCATGTTTAGTGTAAAGTCAAGATCAAGATGACGAGAAGAGGCACGCGCAGGGAGTTGGGTAAATTCAGCAAATTTTGTGTGTGTGGCTTAGTGCACTTTACTAGTCACTATTATTGTAATTTGTAAAGTAAATATCAAATTGGCAACACAAAAACAACTAATTAGGTGTCGTTCTGGACGAACTAACATCGCAACTCATACTACTCAAGAGTCATACCCCATGTCACTCGGTGTCATACGTACACCAGACGACTGTCTGAGGTAAAATCGGGGTGACATTCCTTCTCAAACACGAGGTAACAAGCGCGGGGGCCGTTTAAATTATAATGCACGTCTGCGGTGTCGTCAGGTACGTTGTAATGGTAACACGCCAGGTACATTTTAATGGTAACATACTAACATGCCCACTGTGAAAAAGCGAATGCTATCGCTACAGCTGTACAAAAATAAAAATAATAAACAAAATAAAAAAAGAGAAAACTTCGCTAGGCAGCGCCGCTCATTGACAATGTCTACATGGAATATATTTCTTGTTTAAAAAAAAAAAAACAATCGTCAGACAAATTGAAAATCAAGGTTTCATGTGATATTTTTTTATTTCAATTTTATTGCGAAATCTAGGTAAAACACATTGTTATTGTACATGTACATGTACAGCAAGTTGACCTCATAGTTTACATCCATCTTCACAGCCAGTCACGTACGTGGAGCAAGGGCGTGCGTGTTAGAGCGAGAAGACTTCCGGTTTCTACCCCGCGAGTGTTTAGATCTATGCTCAAACAACGGATCACACCGGATGCCTCCGGAGGTTGTGCCGTGTCGTGCTAGACCATCTAGCGTGAATTTCACCTCACGTTTACCTCGTGTTCGTGCTTTGTTCTTTGTGCCGCAAGCGTTTAGATCTACAGTGGACAAAGGACGACATGAGGTAACCTTCGGAGGTTACCTGGCATTTTTCATAGATCTAAACGGGGTATCACATGACTCGAAAGATTTACATTACAAAAACACTGACCTCTCAGTGTTTTTGTAATGTAAATTGGCGCTAGTTCACAAGTGTGCCTATACTTTGGTCCCGTGACTCACACGTGGAGAGTGCCCTTCTATAACATACCAAAAATCAACTAAATGTTCAACAGTTGTTCAGATAATGGTTTTAATGGATAATGATTTCAAAGTCGTTATGTTTCTTACCTGTTTCGTGATAATTTTCTTATCTTTTTTAGAGTATTTTTCCCCAAAACAAGGACATTATATAACATTATATAATATACACTTTCACTGGAAACCGCTTCACAATACAAGTACATAACGCGTTGTACGGTGCGGTCGGGGGGCGCCCTCGGGTTTAACATGAATATTTGTAAAGGTCAGAAAACCCACAAATTTTACGAAATTGGGGAAATGGGGGGGGGGAGGGTAATTTCAAACTCCATTTCATGAACATAACAACTACATATACATGTAACCAAATAATGTACATCTACGTCTTGCTGATCTGCAAGTTTGACAGTAGACTCACGATTTTAATTTTCACATTATTTTTGAATTTTTTTCTAACATCAGTAAGTTGAAAAGATTGTATTTTACTGCTATTTACTTGTCGGTGTCATCAATTGTTACTAAAGTACCAATATTGAGTGAGCTCAGTTGAATTTTGTACAGTGGTGTTTGAAATGTTGAGAATCAATAGTGGTCGTCTATACAGATTTTAATACACAAAAAGTAAACTAATGCTGCTATGTGTGCCTCTAAACAGGTATAAATTAAATTGCATGACATCAATTGAGATCTTACCTTTAGAATTAAGAAGTATCCCTGGTCATTATTATCTAAATAGAATATCTCTCTCTCTCTCTCTCCCTCTTTCTTTCTCTCCATTCAGATGAGTTCAAAGATCTCCTGGGTCAAGAGATCCCGTACAGGGAAAATGGTTTCAAGAATGTGGAGGCCTATCTGCAGACCATGCCTACAGTCTGCCAAATAAGAAGGTAAGTTGAACAACCATAACCACCTATATAAAGTATTTCCGTCAATGTCATTATCATCATGATGATCCTCATCGTCATCATTGTCAGTCTCATCATCATCATCACTATCATTTTCATCACTATTATTTTCATCACTATCATTTTCATCATTATCATTTTCATCACCAAACTCTTTGTTTTCTTTTTTAATTCCTCTCTTTCTTCTTTTTTCTTCTCCTCCTTCTTCATCTTCTTCATCTTCTTCTTCATCTTCTTCTTTTGTTTCTTCTTCTTCTTCTTTTCTTCTTCTTCTTCTTTCTTGTTCTTCTTGTTCTTCTTCTTTCTTCTTCATATTATTAACATTATTGTTATTATTATTATTATTATTGTATCCCCGGCAGTATGCCGGTGGGGTACTTTGGATTCAGCAGCGTTACGCCGCCGCCGCCGCGTTGGCCGCGTCATATTCTTGTGTGCGCTCTAACTGCCACATTCCTTGACGGATTTTTTCAAATTTTGTATGGAGGTGTATCTTGGTATAATCTACACACCTATAACTTTTGGTGATGCTGCCCTCAGTGTTCCGTCTTCTATAGGGTAAAAGCCATATTTTTGTGGATGGTTTGTGTGCGCTCTATAGGCCACATTTCTCAAGGGATATTGTTCAAATTTTGACCGAAGGTGTATCTTGGTACGATCTACAAGCCTATAGATTTTGGTGATGCTGCCTCCAGTGTTCCGTCTTTTATTTTTAAGGTCATATTTTGATAGATATCTTGTGTGCACTCTAGTGTGTGTTCTACATGTAACTACATCATTTCTTAACAGATTTCTTTCAAATTGAGTATGGAAGTGTATGTTGGTAAAATCTACGCACCTATAGTTTTTGGTGATTCTGCCACGAGTGTCGCATGTTTTATAGGGTCAAAGGTCATATTTTGGTGGGTGTCTAGTGTGTGCTCTGCAGGTCATATTTCATGCCGTATTTCTTTCAAATTTTGAAAGGAGATGTATCTTGGTACAATCTACACATCTACACTTTTGGGCGATGCTGCCCTTATTGTTCCGTCTTTTATATGGTCAAAGGTCATATGTCTTTTATGCGCTCTAACTGCCACATTTCTTTCAAATGTTGTATGGAGGTGTGTCTTAGTACAATGTACACATCTTTAGTGTTTTTGGTGATGCTGCCACCTGTGTTGCGTCTGTGATAGGGTCAAAGGTAGTATTTTGGTGGCTGTCTTTTGTGCGCTCTGCAGGTCATATTTCCTGACGGATTTCTTTCAAATTTTGAAAGGAGATGTATCTTGGTACAATCTACACATCTACACTTTTGGGCGATGCTGCCCTCATTGTTCCGTATTTTATATGGTCAAAGGTCATATGTCTTTTATGCGCTCTAACTGCCACATTTCTTGACGGGATTTCTTTCAAATGTTGTATGGAGATGTGTCTTAGTACAATGTACACATCTTTAGTGTTTTTGGTGATGCTGCCACCTGTGTTCCGTCTGTGATAGGGTCAAAGGTAGTATTTTGGTGGCTGTCTTTTGTGCACTCTGCAGGTCATATTTCTGACGGATTTCTTTCAAATTTTGAAAGGAGATGTATCTTGGTACAATCTACACATCTACACTTTTGGGGGATGCTGCCCTCATTGTTCCGTATTTTATATGGTCAAAGGTCATATGTCTTTCATGCGCTCTAACTGCCACATTTCTTGACGGATTTCTTTCAAATGTTGTATGGAGATGTGTCTTAGTACAATGTACACATCTTTAGTGTTTGGTGATGCTGCCACCTGTGTTCCGTCTGTTATAGGGTCAGAGGTCGTTTTTTGGTGGCTGTCTTTTGTGCGCTCTAACTGCCACATTTCTTTAAAGATTTCTTTCAAATTTTCTACAGAGATGCATTACTCTAATCTACACACATATATATTGGTTTGGTGATGCTGCTCCTATCCTAGTCTTGACAATAGTCCGAGCCACTAGTGGCGATCTCTACATCATCCTTTTGTTTCAGGGAGGGGAGGGGGGATCTTTGTCCCTCCTTCGAACATTAGGATGACACAAAATCGCTGCCACTGCCGGGGGATACATTCGCATTGCGCGGCAATACAGATTGCGATATTTCTAGTTGTACTTTGGATTCAGCATCGTTACGCCGCCGCTGTGTCATATTCTTGTGTGTGCTCTAACTGCCACATGTCGTGATGGATTTCTTTAAAATTTTGTATGGAGACGTGTCTTCGTAAAATCTACATATCTTTAGTGTTTGGTCATGCTGCCACCGGTGTTCCCTGTGTTATAGGGTCAAAGGTCATATTTTAGGGGATATCTTGTGTCGCTCTGCAGGTCACATTTCTTGACACATTTCTTTCAAATTTTCTACAGAGATGCATTATACTCTAATCTACATGTACATGTACATGTACACATATATTATTTTGTTGATGCTGCTCCTAGTCTTGCCAATAGTTCGAGCCACTAGTGGCAATCTCTACCTCATCCTTTTGTTTCAGGGAGGAGAGGGATCTTTGTCCCTCCTTCGAACATAATGAAGACACAAAAATCGCTGCGAGGATACATTATTACATTTACATTGCGCGGCAATGGAGATTGCAAAATTTCTAGTTAGGCCTATTATTGTTATTATTACTATTATTATTATCATTATTACAAATGTATTATTAATATTATTCTTTTGTGTTCTTCTACTGCTTCTGCTCCTCCTTCTCAACCTTGTTGTTGTTTTTTCTTCTTGTTCTTCTATGTTCTCTCCTTCTTCTTCTTCTTCTTCTTCTTCTTCTTCTTCCTCTTCTTCTTCTTCCTCTTCTTCTTCTTCTTCTTCCTCTTCTCATCTTCATAAGTTCATAGGGTGGTATTCTCTTAAGTTAAGCCGGGACTAAGTCCAGACTAAACAAGAATTTTAGTTCACACTTCTATGGAATGCTAGGTTTCATCTTCCTCCTTCAATATTCATGACAAAGATAATCTACCAAAGACTTTATTGAAATTCAGTTCATACTCATATTATCTTTTCTTCCCATTTCATTGCAAAATTAATTTTTGGACACTTTTCATTGCAGGATTAAAATAATCTGTACAGGGAAAATGAGTTGGCAACAGGCACTCCATAAAAGTGTGAACTAGTTAAGCCGAGCTTAACTTAGTTCGCGCTATCGGAATACCACCCATAACCTTTTTCCTTTTCTTCCTTCACCTCTGTCTTCCTTTTCTTCTCCATGTTCTTCTTCCCTCCTACTATTTATTCCCTTTTGCTTAATTGCCTTTTACTTTTTTACTTATTTTTTATTACCACTTCCCTTTAATCTCTTGTTATCTATTTCTAAACAACATTATTGCCTTTTTTGCATTCAAGGTGTTTCATGCCTGAAAAATATTGAGTACTAACTACTACATAAAGGCACATTATGATTTGACACTGACTGTAAGCAATATTTCAATCTCCAATGTACATTGGTTAACACCACTTGACAATATCAGTTAAAAAGTGAACATTTTTATTAGCAGTATCCAAATACAAATGTTATTGATTAAAAAGGAGTCTAACATTTACTTCGACAATAAAGAAGTTTGTTGTACAATCAGGCTAGTCCACAAGTGTTATAAACATGCTTCAGCGACAGGTTTGTATAAAATGTGTTTCAAAAATGTTTCGAAACATGGCTCAGATTGCACCAGAGTGCATTTAAGAACCCTAGAGCCCTTATGCAAGCCCTGGAGCCCGGCAATAAGGGACTTTGTGTCTCACATATATATTAGTTCATACTCCTCCCAGGTTCTAATTTTACATGTTTGAATTTTCGTTTGTGGACCTACCTGTACTATAAAGAGTTTTGTTTCTTCCCTACAGAGATCCATCTACTGGTGAGACAGTTTGTATGGGCGTTGCAAATGAGGAGACAAAGCACTTGGATCGGCTCGTCAAGAAACAGAAGGCAACCAAGAAAAAGGTAATTAATCTGTACTAGGTCAAGCGAATTCTCCTGATATCGCGAGTTTTTTCCATTCAGTTTTATTCTCCATGACTTCGGTAGTTCTTAGCTTGGTAGAAAAGTGTCTTTTGTAACTGATCTGTATAAAGCAATGCTTGGTGACCTGTGGTGCATTAACCCTTTAAAGGCTCCGTAAGAGCATTTGTGCTCCTCCAGCAATGACCCCTGAAAGGGAGGTGTGGCATTCTCAGAGTCTTAACAAGATTGGTGTAATATCTCTATACACCTCTATTTGTCATTTGGCCCCTCCAGCTGACATTCAATGATATTCAATTAATTTTACAGGCCTTTTTGTACCACACAATGTAAAGTGTGTCATTGCACTTTGCATCGTACATGTAGTATAAAATTGCAATATATTTAGCCTACAACAAATTTTGCGTACAAAGTACCTGAGACATATCAGGAGGCATTTTGTTGTGATGCTATACTCGGGCCCATAAGCTCAAGGCCACTTCAGCCTTGCTCATTCGCAATTGTCTTATCTATTACTTATTCATTGTACCTTGTTTCTGCCCTTGGGGACAATCAGGTCATCCGTAGTTATCTATATCAATCATGATTGATTTTCCTGTGGAAGGTCTTTTGATGATATTTTGCTGACCTTTTCAACCAAGACAAAGTCATAAAAATGCAATATTTCTGTTCAGTAAAAAAAAAAAAAAAATGGTAAATATGAATAAAAAAATTATAATGTAGTTATTAAAAAACTAAAGGAAAATGAAAGATTTTTGTTTTAATGGTCTGCAATTAGCTACTGAGATATTTATAGTAAAAACATAAACTTGACAAAGAAGGAGGTTTGCATTCGTATAAGACTAGGATGTATTAGTAATATTTCTAAGAAATGGAAGCTATACATGTGCCAAGCAAAAAATAACCCCAATTCATCATGAAGTGCAATTAGGGTTCTCATTGGTGCAAAACATCCTGGGAGCCAATATGAAGCGTGATGGATTTCAGATGAAAGAATACTAAGACTGAATTCTCCCAGAGGGTTCTGAGTAAATGTTATTGCATACCTTAAACTTGGTATGTTGCTTCGATCTGTCCAATCACCTTGGATGCTGCAAGATGATTTCCCCAATTTCAACTAAGTCTAAAGCCTATTGAAGCCTATCTGCACTAGTTTGGCCAGGAGGGATTAGACCTCCCTGCATGGTCACTGACAGGTGGTTATCTCATTAAATTAGCTCTCAATTAACACAAGAAAAAGGGGACCATGGGGGACCCATGGTCACCGCTTAGGCATTGTTTGCTATATAGAGGGCGCAAGTAGCTATAAGTAGTGCAGTGGGGCTTTAAAGGGTGAACAATTTCCTGCTGGGAAGCCTAAAAACAACACGGAAACTCATTTATTGGCATGACTGACTTTGAACAAACCAGTGTTGAAAAATTCACTGTAAAGAGAAGTTCAAAGAAAATCACAAATATGGCAAATAACGTATCACTAGAAACTGGTAAGCTAACAGATGGCCATCGTACAAGTATTAGGTCAATTAC
The DNA here is from genome assembly GCA_037976565.1 of Mesocentrotus franciscanus. Classification (NCBI taxonomy): domain Eukaryota; kingdom Metazoa; phylum Echinodermata; class Echinoidea; order Camarodonta; family Strongylocentrotidae; genus Mesocentrotus; species Mesocentrotus franciscanus. The sequence continues at coordinate 25,542,156 of CP137668.1, forward strand.
ATATCGGGTGATTTATAAAAATAAAAATAAAACCACCTCCATAGCATCTCAGATGCTATGGAGGTGGTTTTATTTTTATTTTTATAAAACATCGTTATTTTTCTGGCGAATCGTTATTTTTCTGGCGAATCGTTATTTTTCTGGCGAATCTCTCGCATATCCCAGATGATCTGGGATATGCGAGAGATTCGCCAGAAAAATAACGATGTTTTAATGCCGTCACAAAATGAACCAATCCTGCCCAAGCAGACGACATCCCATAAAGAATGAACATAATTGCAATGCTATTATTTCTCAAATTATAATGAGTTTAGTGTATATACATGTGATGGAATTTTACACCATTCAAAAAGGGATATGAAACCGATTCTGATAACTAAATTCTTTAGTTTGTAAAAACACAGGATAGGGGTTAATGACCAATGAAATACACCACACTTTAAAAAAAAAAAAAACTGGAATGATAGCATGGACGGCATTTCTTCCCTCTTGAAACGCCGAACATACCGCGGTGTATGCAGCTGATAATACAATGGCGTCTTATTTTGTTTACAAGCGACGGATTCCTTTATTTTGTTATCTTTGCATTTTTCATCAAAATAATACCATGCGTGGGGTTTAGAGTGAGGCGATAGATTAAACATTTACCCTGACGGTAGTGAAGTACGAGAAATAACTGAAGAGAAGAAGACACAACAGGCACTGAAAATGTGTGAGATGTCATGGGACATCGTCTGCTTGTGCAAATCATGTTCAACATGTGACGTCACACATCTCAATCGGAGAGCTTTTCAGGTGCTATGCCAGGGCTGTATTTAAGCGTTTTGTAATTGATAATAATCATTATTTTGAATGTTTCCAAGCATTGAATTTTGATAACCTTGTCTAATCAAAGTTTCACCTTTGCAATAATGACAATAAAGTTAGTTTTTAAAATTAATGAACCTTCTCTTTAACTGTGTCGATATTAGAGTTCAATTTCAAGCATTTGTTAATCATGTCAGTAGCGTCAAACCAATTTGCCTAGTCATTATTAAAGGTGAGTACATTGTACACTTAATGAGCTTAATACTTGATGAGCTCTGAGATTTTAAATCAGAGGGCATATCATTTTCCAATTACATTTAATGTATGTGTATTGTGTTTGTGTAAAATTCACAGAGCAAACCTGCACGGCTGCCGAAATATTCTGGACGCTCTGGTAATAGATCTCGCAGGCCCCCACCCCAGAGTTCTTGGTCCAAGCCTAGTTTTCACTCTCAACAACAGCATTATCCACCAAAGAAGTTCACCAGCTATCCGCAAGGAAGAAGTGGACCAGAACCTTTCAGTGGTCCTCATCAACGAAATGGAGGTGGTCCCCGTAATGGTCCTTATCAAAGGAATGATGTTCCTCATCAAAGGAATGATGTTCCCAATCAAAGGAATGATGTTCCTCATCCAAGGTACGATGGTCCTCGCAGTGGTCCACACCAGAGGACTAATCCAGGTGGTCGGGGTGGTGAAAGCTGGAGCGGAAACCTCAGAATTTCAGAACCGAGCCAGCGCCGAACCCTCAGAGGCATCAAGGGGTCAAACATCAGGTAATACCATGTGTGCTTCTTGCAGTGGTGTGATGAATGGATATTTCATTGTACTTAATGCAAGCTTTGTTTAATTGAATAAGTGAATCTCAGCCATCGTGAATGAAAACTGACCATTGGTACCAATAGTTGCATTGTATTATAGCATACCTCTTAATTGTGCTGCTCAAAATTGGCAGCATAATTGATGAGTGTGGTACAATTTTTTATTTTTTAAAGCTTGTTAAAGGTTCTTTCAATAAGATTTAAGTTTATTAAGGCAGCTTTATCAGGTTTATTCTCTGCCTTGCCAAAAAACCCATGAATTGTAGGAATCTCTTAAACTATTCCTTTATTGTATTATTTCAGACAAGCTTGTTTTGTGTGTGCAAACTCCTTTCCTCTGGGTCCTGTTCATATTTGCCATGTTGCTAATTCACTCTTATTTTCACCTTGCTAAATTGTTTTAGCGAAGGCACATCAACACTCCAGCTCTTATGAGTTGCCACCAAGGTTCGGCAGGTTTACAGTACTGGGAGTGCTAGTGATGATCATCAGGATCCATCCTCTCAGGATGCAAGAAGCAAATCTGACAGTGACTACCGTAAGAACATGAGCATGTCTTTCAGAACAAGCAGATTGAGTGCAATATCTTTTCCATGTTCTGTTGTAAAACTCATAAACCTTACCACTAATGAATGATAAACTTTTCAGAATTTAAGTTAGTCATGTACTGAATCTCTCCTCCACATTGAATTTCCTTTTGTCTCAAAGAGTTATTTGAAAACTGTTTATTACTTCATCAGCATAGAATGTAATGAAAAGCCATTTTATCTGAATGCTAGCCCAACGCTCTAAGCACAGAATGTATGTTTTTTTATTGGGGGATCTACTTCAATAAAAAGGCTTTGATGTCCTTTGAAATAATCGTTCAGATTTGTTCAGGAATGTGTGATGTTTTCCCAAATGAAGATTAACACAGTGCCTGTATTAAAGTACGGGTGGTTTCTGCAGTTTAGCTGAATTTGGTAGTCAACAGGTTGAGAATACACCCCTTCACGGTTAAGGACGCCATTTTAATTTGCGAGTAAACATTGCGTCATCAATGTTTTCAGAAGCGCATGCATTGTTGCGTCACTGCCTGTGCTGCGCGCTCACATCATAACGACACATGCGCTTTACATGCTGCATAAAATAAAAGTTACTCGCAACTTAAAATGGCGCCCTTGTCAACGCATGCGCACTCTTGTAACCCTGAAAGGGTGAATTGCTAATCAAACAACATGGTGCTAATGCTATCGATTGCTAATGCTATAAATCCTGACAAATTCATTTTCCAGATTAGGCATGTTTTCTGTATTGTGTGATGAACTGAAGAATAAATCCTGACAAAACATTTCTCTCAACCATCAGCTGTGATGCTGGAGGAGAGAAACAACAACGTCACAGAGGATCTGGCTGAGCGGCCCCCTCAGCAACCACCCCAACCCCCACCTGTCGATGACAAAATTGTAAGATGGGTTAATGAGGTCAGTTCTCTTATATTTCTTGAAAGATTTTTCTAAACGGCTGATCATCAAACAAATTGCCTCTTAAAGGTGCCATGTTCCATTTGCAGGTTAAAAAATGAAAAGGATAAATTCCAACGGCATTTGAAAGACAGTACTTATTTAGAACTTCCCTCAAAACGATAGGGTTTGAAAATGGCGCTTTTAACGACCATTAGTTGTCGAATCAACATAAGAGATTGCAATCACCTAAGTAATAGTCTGATTTTCAGACCCTTGTACCGAATGGTCATACATTTTGTGCTGCACAAAGATTCAATCAGTTTAATTTTGGCCATTACAAGTAGTGGGTTATTGATGTAGACAAATGCTCATGTACCTGTTCATTTTATGTATGTTATTATTACCAAAGAAAACAAATATGTCAGTCACTCACTCAATAGTGTGACAGGGAAGTCTAGAAAGTAAATGGGTTTCTTTGCATAATTTGAAGACTAGGACACTGCTAACGTTTAAATTTCACAGATAGGACATACATGACATATTCATAATTCCTGCAAAGTTCTACAGAATTTGATGTTGGCTGCAAAAGAAACATAGTATCTTTAAAGTTTATTTTCTAATTTGGTCATGAATGTGGGATAGTTTGGATTATTTTTTTACAGTATTTCTAGCAATCTGCATTTGCTCTGATGTCTTTAAAACCTGCAGGCTGGTATTCTGGTATTACCAACACAAGGTCAAGGGGAAATTTTGTTTCTCGATCTAATTTACATTATTAAACTGGAATTTAGATCGAGCTTAAACCCAGCGTCGGGTTCAATTTCAGTAGATTACAGGCAATATAGTTGTAAAAGACATTACAGGAAGTAACATAAAGTGCAAATAAAATTCTGGACATTTAGTAATTTTTTATCCTGCAAAATTTGGTTATATTTGAACTATTAGAACATTTCAAACAAGTAATCTACATCTTTATTGCATCTTCTTTTTATCAAGAATTTTTTTTCAAATGCTTGTCTTTATTTTTTTAATGTATAAGACGTTAGCAGAGAAGACTGGAGGGCTGTGGCTGAGTGGCCTGAAGAAGCTCTACAAGGAAAAGTTCCAGTCCAACATGGAAGATGATCTTATCCACAAACTCTCAAGACTTAGCTTATGGACAGCGGAGGAGATTGGGTAAGACTGTTTGTGCCAATGAGATGGCTACATGTATGAAGTTATAATTCATAAATGTTTGATTAACTTGTATTGTTTCATACTAGTTTCTTTTATTTTCCCTGATGTTTGGTGTTCATTCTTCAAACTTTGACCTTATTTGATATTGATGACTGCAGAAAAGATTGACTGAAACTGTTTGCTCCAGACAGTTTTCAAAATGTACTATTACCATATGCTGCAAAAGTGTAAGGACTTGGGCCACACCCATGACAGAGGAAAGTAAAAGGTCTTTCATGACCTGTGGGTATTATAAGTATTGTACATGGATATTAGTCATTCTTGTATTACTTCAGGGTTTTGGGCTGGGTTATGGTAAGAAAGGGTAAATTTAAGATCCTAATTTTAGGATTAAATAGGATGCTTTTTTAATGTCCTTACCTGAGTAATCTGTAAGCCTTGTTGAGATATAAAGCGATAGACCGCATTTTTATGCCTCCGCTACAAAGTGGCCGGAAGCATTATGTTTTCTGGTTGTCCGTACGTCTGTACGTCCCGCTCGTGATCGCGTTATCTCAAGAACCAATAGATGGACTACCGCCAAACTTGGGTCATGTATGTATCTTGCAGAGCTAATGAACTGATTAGATTTTGGGGTCACGAGGTCAAAGGTCAAAGGTCACAAGGCTCATTATGTATGCAAGAATAGCTAGTGATCGCGTTATCTCAAGAACCGATTGATGGATTCCCGCCAAACTTGGGTCATGTATGTATCTTGCAAAGCCAATGAACTGATTAGATTTTGGGGTCACAAGGTCAAATGTCACAGGGCTTATTATGTATGCAAAAACAGCTTGTGATCACACTGTCGTTAGAACCGGTGGACGGATTACCATCAAACTCAAGACATGTATGTATCTTGCAAAGCCAATGAACTGATTAGATTTTAGGGTCATGAGGTCAAAGGTCAAAGGTCATGGGGCTCATTATGTATGCATATAAATAGCTTGTGAACTCATTATGATTAGCACTGACAGATGGATTACTATCAAACTCAAGACGGGAATTTATCTTGCAGAGCCATGTATATGAAAAATAGCTTGTAATCACGATATTCTGAGAACCCGCTAATGGATTACTATCAAACTTGAATATTAAAAATTGCTTCCGTCTTGGTTTGTAAAATCACTCTATGGCGGAGGCATCATTTTCGACTGCGCGCAGTCAAAGTTCCATCTAGTTTATTATATTTTTTAAATAATGATGTAAGTTTAGTAGGATTGACATTTCTGTATCTTATGTTAACAAAGAGCTAAGCGAAAGACCTTGCGGGCAGTTGCACTTCCTTTACTGGTTAGACAAACAAAAAACATGCCATGGGATACTGTTGCATATCTGAATGAGCCTTGAGTTGTATTGATTTCCACAACATCATTCAGTTTAAAGAAGAAGAAAAAAATGGTTAGACAGTCATTATATCACAAATAGAGTCCTTGAATGATATTCAGATGTTGTTTCGATGTGACTAATACAATTCATTTTCATCTTCATCAAACGACCATACAACCCCATGTACCTTGTATGTGAATACAAACCAGATCTAGCAGGTGGGTTCATTATGTGTATACACTATTTAATCCCCTCCCTCTCTCCTCGTTGGTGCATTTATATTCTAACAAGCTTGAAGAATTCCTAAATATTAACAAACTCATCACTTTCATGGAAGGCATTTCAACTCCATTACAAAGTGCTGGTAGGTTTGGAGATCAAGAGGTGAAGTTATAGGAGCTCTTACATGTAGCTCTAATACTCTATATCAGAACTCGATGTTCCAAATTTTGAATTGGCAATGTCAGGAGACTTGTCTGAAAGACCCGTTTCACAAAGCCTTTTTTCAATGACAAAGCTCAGTGACAAATCTGTTGTTAACCAATCAGAAGCAAGGATTTCAGTAGCTTATAACATAAACTGTCATTTGTCACTGATGACAAGTTTTGTGAAACTCCCCCCTGAAATGTTTGAAAACCCAAAGTTCTGTGATCCTTTGGAAGCTTAGCATATAGCAACTAGCTATTGGGAGGGGGTGGGGGGCTGTGACAAAGTTGTTTGTTTTTCTTTTGTTGGTCAACCTACCTAATAATGTTGTCACATGTTTTATAATCAGCTCTTGTCTGGAATTTTATTGACAAGGTAGTTATTGCACATTGTTGAAATGATATTTGATGCCGCAATATGTAAATTTGTCTTTCTTTGTATTTATTTTTCCAATTGAAAATAAAAGAAAATAAACACTGATGTATTTTATACATTTTCTATGCATTTTGCAAGACCAAAGATTTTTAAATACTTCCATGGTCTATGACGATTATACCATCCAGGATAGAGATCATCCTGCATTAAACCTAGGTTTTGAGTTTCCATACATAACATAACATAAATCATTTGATTCTTCTCTGAAATTTGTTTGTACCTGTGTTAACTGTGTGGGCACTGACCATTTAAATAACAAAATTATCTCTGTTTACGTGTGTTTACTCCCATAACATCATGTATTGGGCATTTTGGTTGCAACTGGCAAGTATGGTTTGGTTCATGTTTTTATAAAGTGTTGTTGTTCGTTAAAGTTTAAAGTAAAGGTTGAGTTCTGGTAATGGAAAATTTGTGGTAGCCATTTTTTCTTATTTTTCTTCAAGTGACGGAACTTCCCATTTAAAGCATATCTTGTGTTTGGTACATGTAGACCTAGAAGCAATCTGGATTTTGCATAGTATGTAAAAGGACATTAAACTTTTGGTCCAAAATTACGCTGACCTCCGTTTGAGTTTCTAAGGTTGACATCACAGCTTATATACTGATGTGTTGGGGACGTGTCTCCTAAAATACTTTGTGCACAAAGTTGTGTGGTTCGACAAACATTTTCAAACAAACATTTCAAGATCCAAACTAACATGGAGTTGCTCAAAATCATCCATGCAATATCTGGACTTTCTGTGTAATGTCATTGATATTGAAAAAAGTGTGTGTACTTATGAAATATAGTTCTCAATTTATTTTTTTCATTACCAGAACTCAATTTTTCCTTTTTAAACGACATCTCCATACCTGTTATCTCTACCTACATGATTGTACCTTCCTCTCACTTCACAGGTGTCAGAGTGATCCCATTCTGTACCCCAACTTGAGGTTAGAGGATACTAAAGCCCCCTCTGTTGCCCGTCTCCAGTCTAGAGACACAGACGAGAGCCACCGGGTCTCTGCTAGGTGCTTGCCTCGTGCATGCTTAAGAGCTTTTCCCCACTGTTCCATTTTATATCTCTCTCTCTCACTTTATGGTGTATTTTAGTGTACAGCACTTAATATGCATAATGCTGCTCCATCATGGGACTAGATCTGGAAATACTGTTCTGTCTATATTTAAAGAACTTAGAGACATCTAAGTGGTAAAATCCAGAATATCATTATTATCTCATGGCACATGCTCTTGGATAACCAAGAATAAGAGAGAGAGAGAGAGAGAGAGGGGGGATGAGAAAAGATAATTGATAGAAGAAAGATCATACAATGCTTGAGGAGTATGAGGTATGCTCCACATTGAAAGAGGTGTCAAGACATTTGAGACAGTGGGGAAAGGCTTCATAGCATATAAGTGTGTGGAGATGTTTTTAACTAGTTTCCATGCATGCATTTAGTTTGTTGCTTTGATGTGTGTCTTTGCATTAATAACATTGCATGCTAACATTCCATTCTGTGTGCATACTATGAATATAGTTATGAATTGATTTATTTCTAGTCATTCCAAACTTTATTGAGGTTTGCAGTGAAGTTTATAATAAGAATAATAATGATAATGAAAACAAGATTCGAAACAAGATGGTGAAAGTTGTGAAATAAATCAGATAAATTTGAAGAAAGCTATGAATTGTCAAAAGCCAAAATCAATTAATATAAGTGAATCTTTTTGTTAAATTGGTTATTAGTCTGTGATGTACATGTATTTGTGGAAAAGTGTGGACAACTGTCCCATTTAATGTACTGTATAATATTATTATCTCCTATCAAATTTTTCCGCAGGCTTTTCTCAAAACATGCTGTGACAGGCATGCTGTTATACTTTATGTCCTCATATAAAAAACAACGTATTAGTCATTTTTTTAAAAATTGGAGCAAGTGGGAGCAAATACATCATAGCTACATGACACTGTCTATTTGTCATGTTTCAATTCCCAACATATAGGGACACTGATTTTCCGTTTCAAAAAAAGGCCTTTTCCGTTTCAGAAAATCAGGAATTCCGTTTCAGATGGGCTGAAAAACGGAAATTCTGTTTTGCCATAGACTTTGTACACATGAAAAAGCTGAAATTCCGTTTACATAAGATTTGCATACAAACATGCTAGAGATCTAGATGAACATTTCAGTCTTGGTTGTCACGTCAGCGATCGATCGATTTTAGGCGCACATGCCAGCCCCTTTTTCGAACTGTACATCAGCGTGTGCAATCTCGCCGCACCTACCGCTCGCTGCTGGCATGTATGTGCCTAGTATTACGCCTACGTAATACTAGGCGCACACGCCAGCCCCTTTACTAATATTGTGCTGAACTGTGCATGTGTACGGCAATCTCGCCTTACACTTCACGCCGCATGCGCGCCTAGCTGGCATAATAGGATCGAGTTTTGTGTCAAACAAAATGGCAGCGCCCTGTCTCCAAAGAATCTGACGAATATCGCTAAATATTCGGAGTTATTAACCATGATATTAGGCCCAATATTTTTCACTGCATAACGAATGACGAATCACAAAAATAGTGTAAGTTTTACGATTTTCTCCTTGAAAAAAGGGTTTTCCGCGATTTTCCGTTCGGAATTGCATTTTCCGTTTCAAATGGTCATTTCCGTGAATTCCGTCCGTTTTCCGTGATTGCGGAAAATCAGTGTCCCTAAACATAGTAGTCTTAACTTTTATTTTAAAAGTGCACAACTTTCTTAAAGTTTATATGAACTTGTTCAAACTCTTGCCAATCTGTCTCTGACTTCTCTCCTTTCTTTCAGCATACTATAAATGCCATTGAGGTTAATTTTCCCTTTAAAGTTTAAACCCATCTCTCTTACACCTAAACCTCTTCTATATTCATTTTACCTCAATAATTATATAATTCACTTTCATCATTCTCAAGCTTCCTCTCTGCCTTGTTTATTCTGCTCATGCTCTCTTCCTCAGTCATTGTGGCTCAATCCTTATCTTTCTTTCTCTTTTATATATACCGGTATATATATATATATATACATATTTTGTTTCTTTACTTCAGTTCTTTTTTGTGAGTAATTCCTAAATTTTCTGTACTCATTCTCATTCCTGTCTCTGTGTCTGTCTGTCTCTGTCTCTCACTCTCATTCTCTGGTTCACTCTCTCCCTAGCTCACTACCTCCCCCACACACACACACACACACTTTTTCCTCTCTCCCTGTCTCTCTCTCTTTTCTGGTCATGCCTCTCCCAGTTAAATCTAGTTATCTTATTAACTTCTTTCCTGTATTTCCCTCTTGATCAGTGTCGTCGGGAATGATCAGATCCTCTACCCTACCCTGAAGGTAGAGATCTCACAATCACCGCTCTCCGGTAAAGAAAGGAGGAACGTCACAAACCAGCCGTTGCAGCTGACCAGGTAAGAGAATAGTTATACTGGTTGAGACTGGACATGACAGGCATAATTTTCCCTGGATTAAATCAGATTTTGGTTAATTATCTTTCAAAAATATGGTGGGAGAAAAATGAACATGTGATTATAAGATTTTCACGACTTTTAAAGTGTTTTGAAATTTGAAAAGTTAATATTTAGGCACCATTGCTCCTAACCTGCCCTACATGAAGCTCCCAAATAGTTGTTTTCTGTGCCTTCTTGAGATGTGTTACAAAGAAGTTCTCCCTAGAGTCAACGAGCCTGTTGGTGCTATGAATGATTTACTCCCAAGTATTGTATTTACTGGTAATGTCTTTGGAAAGATGTATAATGTGTCCCAAATTTGTCAACATTTCATATTGTAGAAAATTGTAACATGAAAATGTGCTAGGGGAAACTTATCTAATGAAAATTGTCATATTTACATTGTACGTGTACAATTGATAGCACTATAATAGTTAGAGATGAAAGCAAAACTGGAACATTTTGTTTTTATTACATTAAAAAGGTTAAAGATCAAGGCCCCACTTCCTAAAACATGTTATCAGTAACAACAGGCAAATTTCCATGACAAATCTGCTTGTAGCCAGTCAAATTTCAGGATTTCGTTAGCTTATAAAAAGTATTGTTTCTTAGTCTTGATAACAAGTTTTATGATACAGGGGCATGAATATTTCAACTAGAGTAATACACTTGAAGTAGTTTGATCATCATATGTACTTCTTGTTTGTGAAGCAGACCTCCATCAGTGCCTGATATAGTCATCCCTGAAGAAGACTGTCTATGGGAGGTGTATGTGTCATACATCATAAGCGTAGTGGACTTCTACTGTATCTTCATGGGCGATGACTACGCTGTAAGTAGCATACCCGCACAAAAGAATAGCATTATGGAAGGCTCAGGTTGTTTCAGATTGCAACAAATTACCAGTCTTGCAGAATTTTCATATCAGGGTTAATGTTTATTCTAATCTGTTCACTCATATTTGTTCATTGTATAATCTCAGTTGATTATACAGTGACTTTAACCCTATTTTAACTGGGCTATTTCAGACCAGGTTTTTACTAAGATCTCGGCCATTTCACAGCTGATCGCTGCGAAAATTTGCATGCATGTCAAGTGAAGTGTAAAGAATACTATGGTAATTTCAATTTTTTGAAAAGTTCACTCATTTGCATATTCATGGTGATTTATGCAAATATAGTCCAAAAATTCACATTTTTACCCATAAATCATATATTCTTCATATTTAAGCATTCTTTTTCACTACATATATTCGTTAGACCATTTGGAATAATAATACAACAACAAAAAATTGGAAGAGCCAGGCTATTCCTTATGTTATCTCTTGTTTTGATAATTTCTTATGTATGTCATTGTTTTCTTAACTTATGTATGTCATTGTTTTTGTTGTTTTATTTCATTTCTAACTACAATTCAACTATTTTGACTCCAAAACAAACACCTAAACTTTAAACAAGACCAAATATCCAATGTTTTATCTCTTTTAGGAAAAATGATATTTCCTTATGTTTTGTACCCAAATCACAAAAATGAGCGATTTTGGGCTGACATGCAAAGACAAAAGGTCATGTGACTTTATAACTATACGTCCGATTTTCAAAAAAATTGTTTTAAAAGATGCGTAAGACTCGAAAGAAAAAATTCATGAAAGGAAAACTTTATATCTGCCGCGGTTCTGGAGTAGTCGCTAAATTACTACAGGGGGTCAATTGACCCCTGTTAACATAGGGTTAAGCATGCTGCATTTATTTAGAAGAAAAAAAAATTCATAGTCAGTGGAAGTATTCTTATTCCTCGTTAATCACTTTAAACATTTAGGCACTGTGGGTATTTACTTACTAGAAGAAATGTTAATTGGTACAATATTTACTTTGTTTCATACAGGTTTATCGAAAATACAAAATTTCACCCTAATACTGGTTCTCAATATAAAATCCAAGTGTGGAACTGCAGATAATGCATGTACAATGGTGTAAGACCCTCTAAAGGAAAGTGAGAAGGGAGAAAAGGTGAAAGCAAAAAAGAGAAGGTAGAGAAAGAAATGAATCTTGAAAGACGGGAGAGGAAGACGGAGTAAAAGGAAGGGTGACATTGGAGTGTTGGCCTCGGTTTTCATGCTAAGGCTCATTCTGCAGAAAAAACGGAATCTGTACCTCAACAATTGGTCATACAGAGAAATAGAAAGAGCTTGTCATGCCTTTGACTACATGAGCCAAAATATGATAGTTTTTATAGCCTTGTGTGTTATCAATTTCTTTCTGTTCTCTATTCAGGATAAGCTATGCACCCTTGAAGATAACATGAGGGAGTTCTATGAAACAGACCATCCCAATCTAAGATTGAGGGATCTGCCTGTTGTGGACAGTCTTTATGCCGCTCAAATGAACGATGATTGGCTTAGGGTGGAGGTCATTGGTGTTGACAACCAGAAGGTAAGGTCTTTTTAAAATCATTTTTAGCAGCTCCAATTTGGGCATGAACTTTTATTTCACAATGCATTTAGAGATCTTTTAGTTTGTTTTAAAGCAGAAAGATCAATTTTTATGATGATAATGTTGATAATTTGTTGTTTTATGGTACTGGATTATAAGTGAAATCAATATCCCTAGGGGCAAAAATATGAGTGATTTTGGTTGCCTTCATAAAGTGCTTGGGGCAATGCAGTTATTGTATCCCCCTGGCAGTATCCCGGAGGATACTTTGGATTCAGCAGCGTGGCAGTATGCCGCTGCCGCGTCATATTCTTGTGTGCGCTCTAACTGCCACATTCCATGACGGATTTCTTTCAAATTTTGTATGGAGGTGTATCTTGGTATAATCTACACACCTATAATTGTTGGTGATGCTGCCCCCAGTGTTCCGTCTTCTATAGGGTAAAAGGCCATATTTTTGTGGATGGTTTGTGTGCGCTCTATAGGCCACATTTCTCAAGGGATTTTGTTCAAATTTTGATCGAAGGTGTATCTTGGTATAATCTAAAAGACTATAGATTTTGGTGATGCTGCCATGATGTTCCATCTTTATATAGAATGTCTTGTGTGCGCTCTATACAGAGATGCCAACCGTAATTTGTTCTGGTTTTATTGCTCTTGTTACGGCCTTATAGTAAACAACTAAAATGTTACAGGAAACGATAGATAAGAACATAATGGCCTTTGCCGCCTTTCTACACATAGCCTCCGTACACAGCTCTGTGCGGCTGCATGTCGCACGCATTCACTCATAAGTTCACTGAATTTCACTACATTGGATGGGTTCTTTGCTCGCTACATGCTAATTGCGTACGTGGTCTATGATGCCAAGATGGCGGCGGTCTGTCCGCCGCCATCTTGTTTAATATCATCATCATTGTTTTGATACTTGTATTCTACGCGGTTGTGCGTTTTGGGAGCATGATGGTGGATGAATGTGTGCGCAATAGCCAAGACTTCGTGATTCAGCAGGCGCATTTCAAGTGCGGTACGGTGCATGCTGTTCATGAACGCCGGGCCTGGCGGCCTGGGCTGGTACTGGCGGTATGACATGTGCGTGTGGTGCATTAGTGTGTAGGATACAAGTTCTGCCATTTTGACTGTGAATTTGAATTTGCCGTTCGACGCTTGAATGAGGTGTTTTCTTCCTGGATATTATCATGGATTCACGCAAAAGAGCGAGTACCCAAGGAGGAGATCCTATGACTGCAAACAGATTTGTTTTAACGTTCTGATGCACATCTTTATTTTGAACTGAAAAATGGTAGGTTCGAAATGCAATAATAAACTAATAAGAGTGAGTGG
>CP137668.1:25556363-25665431 GCA_037976565.1 Mesocentrotus franciscanus
ATTTCCATGACAAATCTGCTTGTAGCCAGTCAAATTTCAGGATTTCGTTAGCTTAAAAAAAAGTATTGTTTCTTAGTCTTGATAACAAGTTTTATGATACAGGGGCCTGAATATTTCAACTAGAGTAATACACTTGCAGTAGTTTGATCATCATATGTACTTCTTGTTTGTGAAGCAGACCTCCATCAGTGCCTGATATAGTCATCCCTGAAGAAGACTGTCTATGGGAGGTGTATGTGTCATACATCATAAGCGTAGTGGACTTCTACTGTATCTTCATGGGCGATGACTACGCTGTAAGTAGCATACCGCACAAAAGAATAGCATTATGGAAGGCTCAGGTTGTTTCAGATTGCAACAAATTACCAGTCTTGCAGAATTTTCATATCAGGGTTAATGTTTATTCTAATCTGTTCACTCATATTTGTTCATTGTATAATCTCAGTTGATTATACAGTGACTTTAACCCTATTTTAACTGGGCTATTTCAGACCAGGTTTTTACTAAGATCTCGGCCGTTTCACAGCTGATCGCTGCGAAAATTTGCATGCATGTCAAGTGAAGTGTATAGAATACTATGGTAATTTCAATTTTTTGAAAAATTCACTCATTTGCATATTTATGGTAATTTATGCAAATAAGGTCATAAATTCACATTTTTACCCATAAATCATATATTCTTCATATTTAAGCATTCTTTTTCACTACATATATTCGTTAGACCATTTGGAATAATAATACAACAAAAAAAAATTGGAAGAGCCAGGTTATTCCTTATGTTATCTCTTGTTTTGATAATTTCTTATGTATTTCATTGTTTTTTTAACTTATGTATTTCATTGTTTTTGTTGTTTTATTTCATTTCTAACTACAATTCAACTATTTTGACCCCAAAACAAACACCTAAACTTTAAACAAGACCAAATAACCAATGTTTTATCTCTTTTTAGGAAAAATGATATTTCCATATGTTTTGTACACAAATCACAAAAATGAGCGATTTTCGGGCTGACATGCAAAGACAAAAGGTCACGTGACTTTGTAACTATACGTCCGATTTTCAAAAAAATTGTTTTAAAAGATGCGTAAGACTCGAAAGAAAAAAGTCATGAAAGGAAAACTTTATATCTGCCGCGGTTCCGGAGTAGTCGCTAAATTACTACAGGGGGTCAATTGACCCCTGTTAACATAGGGTTAAGCATGCTGCATTTATTTAGAAGAAAAAAAAATTCATAGTCAGTGGAAGTATTCTTATTCCTCGTTAATCACTTTAAACATTTAGGCACTGTGGGTATTTACTTACTAGAAGAAATGTTAATTGGTACAATATTTACTTTGTTTCATACAGGTTTATCGAAAATACAAAATTTCACCCTAATACTGGTTCTCAATATAAAATCCAAGTGTGGAACTGCAGATAATGCATGTACAATGGTGTAAGACCCTCTAAAGGAAAGTGAGAAGGAGAAAAGGTGAAAGCAAAAAAGAGAAGGTAGAGAAAGAAATGAATCTTGAAAGACGGGAGGGAAGACGGAGTAAAAGGAAGGGTGACATTGGAGTGTTGGCCTCGGTTTTCATGCTAAGGCTCATTCTGCAGAAAAAACGGAATCTGTACCTCAACAATTGGTCATACAGAGAAATAGAAAGAGCTTGTCATGCCTTTGACTACATGAGCCAAAATATGATAGTTTTTATAGCCTTGTGTGTTATCAATTTCTTTCTGTTCTCTATTCAGGATAAGCTATGCACCCTTGAAGATAACATGAGGGAGTTCTATGAAACAGACCATCCCAATCTAAGATTGAGGATCTGCCTGTTGTGGACAGTCTTTATGCCGCTCAAATGAGCGATGATTGGCTTAGGGTGGAGGTCATTGGTGTTGACAACCAGAAGGTAAGGTCTTTTAAAATCATTTTTAGCAGCTCAATTTGGGCATGAACTTTTATTTCACAATGCATTTAGAGATCTTTTAGTTTGTTTTAAAGCAGAAAGATCAATTTTTATGATGATAATGTTGATAATTTGTTGTTTTATGGTACTGGATTATAAGTGAAATCAATATCCCTAGGGGCAAAAATATGAGTGATTTTGGTTGCCTTCATAAAGTGCTTGGGGCAATGCAGTTATTGTATCCCCCTGGCAGTATCCCGGAGGATACTTTGGATTCAGCAGCGTGGCAGTATGCCGCTGCCGCGTCATATTCTTGTGTGCGCTCTAACTGCCACATTCCATGACGGATTTCTTTCAAATTTTGTATGGAGGTGTATCTTGGTATAATCTACACACCTATAATTGTTGGTGATGCTGCCCCCAGTGTTCCGTCTTCTATAGGGTAAAAGGCCATATTTTTGTGGATGGTTTGTGTGCGCTCTATAGGCCACATTTCTCAAGGGATTTTGTTCAAATTTTAATCGAAGGTGTATCTTGGTATAATCTAAAAGACTATAGATTTTGTGATGCTGCCATGATGTTCCATCTTTTATATAGAATGTCTTGTGTGCGCTCTATACAGAGATGCCAACCGTTATGGTTTTGCCGTATTTGTTCTGGTTTTATTGCTCTTGTTCGGCCTTATAGTAAACAACTAAAATGTTACAGGAAACGATAGATAAGAACATAATGGCCTTTGCCGCCTTTCTACACATAGCCTCCGTACACAGCTCTGTACGGCGCTGCATGTCGACGCATTCACTCATAAGTTCACTGAATTTCACTACATTGGATGGGTTCTTTTGCTCGCTACATGCTAATTGCGTCGTGGTCTATGATGCCAAGATGGCGGCGGCGGTCTGTCCGCCGCCATCTTGTTTAATATCATCATCATTGTTTTGATACTTGTATTCTACGCGGTTGTGCGTTTTGGGGGGAGCATGATGGTGGATGAATGTGTGCGCAATAGCCAAGACTTCGGTGATTCAGCAGGCGCATTTCAAGTGCGGTACGGTGCATGCTGTTCATGAACGCCGGGCCTAGCGGCCTGGGCTGGTACTGGCGGTATGACATGTGCGTGTGGTGCATTAGTGTGTAGGATACAAGTTCTGCCATTTTGACTGTGAATTTGAATTTGCCGTTCGACGCTTGAATGAGGTGTTTTCTTCCTGGATATTATCATGGATTCACGCAAAAGAGCGAGTACCCAAGGAGGAGATCCTATGACTGCAAACAGATTTGTTTTAACGTTCTGATGCACATCTTTATTTTGAACTGAAAAATGGTAGGTTCGAAATGCAATAATAAACTAATAAGAGTGAGTGGGTGTTTGTGTGCGTTTTTGCGAAAAATATGCTGCGTTGTCTTGTGTTACGGAGAGACCCCCATTTGTTACTGACAAATGTGGTAAATGTTACTGACAACCATCCTATAGGGTTGGCATCTCTGTCCATAAGCCACATTTCTCTGCCAGTGCCGGGGCATACATTCGCATTGCGCGGCAATGCAGATTTTGATATTTCTAGTTATCAGGTTCCCATTTACAACAACGCAATTGACAAAGTGACATGCGACATGTATGCAACAGGCTTAAACTTTCAACATCCTGGTTGTGCTCTGTTTCTGATATTCCTTTAAGTATCGCAAAAGTCATGGCTGCTGCCTGCATACATCTTTACACTGTCTTTACTTTTTATAACTCTATCAGTGAATGTGGTACAGAGTAATTTTAAAAGTAGTTATCCATTTTCATGTCTGTATGCCCTTCTTCATCTAGCCTTGTAAATGGATAGCTTGATCTTTGAAACTTTTGTAGAAAAAGATGTCTTTAAAGAAATACTTGAAAGAGAAAATTGGGAAGAAAATATTTGTTGTGACTATGCTTTTCACAATGCAGTCTTCAGTGTTATAAAAGTGGAAGAGAATCAAATTTCAACCCATCTCGCCTTCCCTTTACCGAATTTCCCTCACAATACATGAAAATGTAGCGAGAATAGTCACTAGACGGTTATTAATAGCCTTATTTAACCATTTTCTTTGTTTCAGGCTGGCTGTTTTCTGGTGGACCATGGCGATATAGAATCTGTTCCACTTGAGGATCTGAGAGTTCTGGACCCTGCCTTCTATCAACTGGCTTTCCAGGTATAGACATCAATCAGTCGGTCTGTTGGCAGGCTACATAGTAATCATTAACTCACTAAAATATGGAATAAGATATGAGTGGACATCCAGCTGGAAATTGTTTGTTCCGTAGTAGAATAGTTTTTATGTAGATCGTAGGGAGAGTTGAGTACTGGGAAAGGTGAACAGTTAATGATACAGACCAAAACAAAAAATTGTTTTAAAGCACTGAAAGTGTCTGTACTAACCTTCTTTGAATACATGCTAACATGAGTAATGTTGCTCAAAGGAAATGTGAAAGGCTGGTGGTCACTAGCTAAAGACAGTTTGAGTATAAACTAATGCTTCTCTTCTGTCCATAGGCGATTCCTTGTAAGCTGCATGGTATGGATAGTAAGGGTGCCAGTGAAACTGCAACAAATAGATTCTGCAGCATTGCTTTGGGTCAGAGTCGGCTAGCACAGGTTTATCCAAAGTAAGTGAGATATCTGTCTGTAATGATTGATGTTAGCTATTATTAATTAATAAGGCAAGGGGATGTCATCCAAATTGACAATTACCTGGTCATTGTCTATTTTTATGCACTCTAGTCTAGGCCGAGTTCTAATTTTGTCATGCATACATGTATATCACATGTAACATGCATAATATGAAGATGAAAGTATATTGGCCTCTCCACGAAATTTAGAGCACATAAGCTAACACGAAGTCATGAGAACTGTACTTTGCTTTTTTGAGAATGTTTTGATACCTGGATGCACCTCACAATTTACAACTGAGCTGTGTGAAACTACAGCACATATAGATTGTACTGCAGTATGAGTATATTATCATGTGTTCATATTCAGTATCGTTGATGTTAGCAGTGTCAAGACCTGTTTGTTGTCACTCTAGATATGGCAACCTCATGTGAATAATCAGTGTGATAAAGTTGATATGGATCAACACTATTCAATGGTCTGCTATTGTTGTGCTGATAATGATTTATTTGTTGAGATTGCACTGTGAATCATCCATCGAGTCGAGAGTTTCATCATTGAGGGAGAGTTGTAATTTTTTTTTTTTTTTTGAGGTGGTGGAGGGGGTGTTGAGGGTTACCTACCAATGAAGCCAACCTTTTTTGAGATGAAGAAAGCATAAAGAATAAAAAAGGTAGCAAGGGTGCTGATCCAGAGTTGTTTTTAATATTGAACTTGTTTTCAAACTTCTCCTTTCTCATTTTCCAGGGAGTCCAAGCGTCTTTCATTAACACTCTACCGAGACGAACTGAACATTAACTATCTATGTGCCCTAGGACATGTGGCCTAGTTGCTGCAGATATTGACTCTTAGCTGAGTGGAAACATACTTTGTGATGTCATATGTGACAAAACCTTCATCATGATTTTGCTGCTTCATTTTCCACAAGATAAGATGGACAGGTTGTATGAAAGAGCTGTCTGGATGTGGCCTAGTTCCAGCAGATGTTGCCTCTTTGCTGCTATGGGAACATCAATGTCTTGTCATATGGGACAGAATCGTCAGTGTGTCTTTCGCTGCTTCATTCTCAAAAACTTAAGACTGACAGGTTGTGCGGAAAGAGCCGTGTAGCAGAGCAAACAACGACAGGGCGCTAGTCCACTGTTGTTCTACAAGTATAGGGTATCCCATGGAATACATAAATATGGAACCTTATTGAAATCAGCATTGTGATTCCTCCTGTGATGATATGACACTATGATCCAAGTGATATTGGAGGCGATTGTGAAAGGTCACTGTGTCATGATGATGGACAAAGGGCTTTCCTACATCTTTCAAGAGAAATTCATCATCTTGGAGTTCTGTAATGGTCGGTGATTCAGACTTTCACAGTGCTTCGTGGATGTCTTCAATCGGAATGTGTAGAAAAAGGTTGAATAGGGTCTCTGTTTTCATTACTTACTACAACAGTGTTGAGTATTGCAATATATCTTCTGCCTCTTGTATCAGCCATACTAGGGCTAGAAAATAGGACTATACAGTGAAATTTGTTATGAAAAAAATACTGTTAGAGCAAACTCTCATTACAAAACAATGTGACTGGATAGGAAAGAAATAGCCTTATCAGGCAACTTTACAACTCAAATTGCATGATCAAATGCTGCTTAGGCTCACTGTGTACATTTAGGTGTGTATAAGTATGGATAAGATTCTTTTGGTCTAATCAACCTATCTACACATTACTTGGTGTTTCATGGTGATTGGCCTGGAAGTCATATACATGTGATTAAAATATATACATATGCATCATGGAACTCGTAGGTTTAAATATACATGTACATAATAAAAATTGTGTATGTATGTTTCTAAAATAGACTGGAGATTTTGACTTTTCTCAACAGTCAAGACTCTTTCCTATTTGCATTATATTGTGCATCCTTTTCCCTTGGTTTAACTGTAATCCTTGAAATACACTAACCTTGCCAAATACTGAACTTACAACAAACTCTCAAGTTTTATCTACCTTGAATGAACAAGTGTGGCTAATACACAGACTATGACAGATATTTAGCCAGCGTATAGTGGAAGGATCAAGTGAAGTGAAAGTTGTGTCATCTTCTTCTCCGAGTACAGTACTTGGAAGCCATATTATCATTTCATCTTGTGAAAAGACATATCTTCTATAACAATGCGCTGTCAGTTGGTATTCCACCAAAGAAAACATCAGAGATTAAGGCAATAGTGTATTTTTATTGTTAAACATGGTTATTCTGCTCTTAATAACATTATGATGTATCATGTTTTTACATCGGAATACTATTTTTAGTTTTACATCATTATGTTATCTTAAGTTACTTTCCAAAAAGACAATCAAGAAAAACCAAAGTGTTGGTAAAACACAAGGGTATAACATATTTTTTTTTAAAAATGAAAGTGCCTCTCTCTGCCCTGCTTGATATCTATTAGCTCAGTTCTATTGCTACACAACTCCTGCAAGACTTCAGCATTTTGTGGTATTACCACTGATCTTCGGAAGTAACACGGAGGAAGAAATACAGGAACAAGAAGAAGCATTTTTGTAAAGTAGACAAACACTATGGTTTTCCCTTGTGGTTGGGCTTATGATTTTTGGTAAAATCACCTACACGTATGCATACACTTTAGGTTATCCAAATAATATACATTTTTGTAGTACTGTACTTCCATGTTCATATAGATGTTTGTCTTTGTGTAATATTCAACCGATACAATTTACAGTGTTATTTTGGCATTACAGGTATGACTGAAGATTACGCATGTGACTTCCATTGATTTCATTACTATCTCTGGACACTATTGGAAAGTGAGATCATACAATTTCAGAGCATCACAAAGGAAAAAAATTGTGTTTTTGTTCATGTCATATTCATAAAAGGCCCTCCAGTTAACCTGATATGAATACTCCAATATATCCCATTGCTGTAATATCATCATGTCGTATATTCATGTATTACTTGAGAATGTAAAATATATGCTTAATGCAAGGATTAACACATTGATGCATGCTTTTATCAGACATGTATATTGATTATGTAGACTTTTGATAACTGGGCTTTTCTTTGTTTTTAAATTCTTATCAATGTCATATCATGGATTTCTAACGATAAAAAATCAAGTATTTCTTCAACAAACAATATTTGACTGGAGAGTATCTTTAAAATAAGTGATTTTTTTTTAAAGATACAAATTTACATGCACATGTAAGGTTAGGATACACGTAATTCTTTAATGAGTTTGTGTTGCATATTTGTATTCTAATTTTAGATAGCAAAAAGACCATGGCTCGAATTCCGCCAGTTCATATCAACCCAACTCTAGGTCTGCGTCATGTGAAACAAGGGAAAAGCATAGCCCTCTGTTTAACTCTCCCTCTTAAAATTGAATTTAGACCGAGCTGAAACCCTGTATTGAGTTTAATCTGGGATAGAATACAGACCAATATGTTAACATTTGTGTCATTCTTTATGCAGGTACTGTACAAATAGTAATTAAGCAGTTCAATCTCATGATGATATCTCTTGTCCTTAAAGAGAAGGTTGAGTTCTGGGAAGAGGTGACAACTAATTTGTGAGCGTTATCATTGTTATTATGCAAGTGTGGAAGAACATCAGATAAATAATTATCCCTGAAAAGCATGGCTCTTCAAATGCTTTCCTATTCTAAATATGGCATGTAACAACATAAAAATTGGGATGGATTTCTATGCCACATGTTTGTGTAGCCCCATATACATCTTTCTGTGTACAGTGCTGTAACTTTACCAAGACTGGGCCAAATTTCTTATCATTTTGATGATTCCAGAACCTTGCAGTACACACCAATACTTATATGCTAGATCAGGAGTGGCCAACCTTTTAAAGCTCGCGGGCCATATCTAACGATTGTCATAACTTGGCGGGCCGTAGGTAGTCCCCCAAAAAAAAAACACACACACACACTCATGCAATACGTGTACACACCTGCAATTATTTTGCAAACATATTTCTCTATTCACAACTTTTGTATATTTACAAACGTTACTGCGTGCAGAAATTAGAAACTGAAATTCACACGGCGAGTGATGTTAATGTCGTTACCTGACAGTCCTGAGTGATGTAATGTAATGAGAGGTATTATTTGAGGAGTTTTGTCACGGTATCAACCACGTAACGAGTCAATATTTTGCGAATGATGAAAACAAATTATGGAAATAGAGATAGCTGTGTGTAAATGTTTTACCCTATTTCATCGCTGCTATGCGGGCTGCATTTCATCTATGAGCTATTTTTATAATTATTTTTGTCAATGCTCCGCGGGCCGCAGGTTGGCCACCCATGTGCTAGATGATCAACCTTTTCTGATCAATTCCACACCGTTTCTTTCAAGATGCATTTACGTGACCAGAACTCAACTTTATCTTTAAATGGAAGGGTCTGCAAAACTCATCAGCAAACAAAATATTTAATGACATGGCTCTTTATAAATATACCGTTATTGAAATACACAACCTCACCTCCAACACTGATATTATCTTCTGGTAATTATTTTAGCATCTAAAAAAAAATTAATCCCCTTTAACCATGTTGGAAAATGCATTTCCTTGTGCTTCTGTAGGGGTCACCAGGCTCGGTCCCAAGATAAGTCCGCGTCCATGGATAGTGATCGTTTGCAACTTTAAGAATGTATACTATGCACATATTGTGCCCTTGAGTTCTTATTTTCACCACAATTTAACCACATTGCCATTTCTAGCCCATTACTGTGCAAACATGGTCTCTGTTATTCATGCTTGAAACGGAAAAGGAAAACAAAAGTAGAATACCACATATAAAACTGAAATGGGATCGTATTCTGTACTTGTGCTAATACATGTTTCTTTTATTTTAATAAAGTGCTTTTGAGGAAAGTTCAATAAAGTAAAAGGTATTACATTGGCTTCCTTCGTACAGTGTGTAGTAAGTACATGTAATGTCGTGTGCCTGATGATTTATTAATGTTTCTGAACCAATTGGAAGTAAAGTAGCCAGAAAAATGTCTTTCATATTTTACCGCAATTTCTTTTTTACACCTTAACACAGTGCCTAAAATTTTGAACATCAATCTATTATGTACTAGTAGTTTTATCAACTGATTGGTACCTTACGGTACATGTAGATTATTATGATAATTAATAGCATGCATGAATGGAGAATGAAAACATGTATGTTGTGTATGTTGGAGAAAGGATTTTGAGATGGGGGAGGAGTGAAAATCAGATGAAGTATTACAGGAAAAAAATGACAACACAAGAATCATATTTTTTGTTCATTTAATAATAAGAACCCCACAGGTTACTCATAGTAACACTGCACAATTACACATGATACAATGTATAAAAATAATTCTCAAAACATCATTAACGATTAGCCTAATTGGCAGGCAAGTTTTCAATATATTAATTTTGCTACCAAGATCTTTCTTTTTTTCACGACGAATTTCTATTGCACTATGAATACAACATGGACAAAAAAACCATGTTCACTACACAGGATACACATTCGTTCTTCGTTGTTGTTAAATCCAGTAATTCTTGATCAACACTCATACAGCAAAAAGAAGGAGCTAATTTTCACCATTACTATAAATATTTCTGAATTTCAGTTTCCCCTTTTCACCTGACACATACAGGTCTGAGCAACATACAATACATGTATTACAGAGAAAAAGATCTCCTCTGTTACAAAGCCAGACGTAATACCCAATAAACTGAATTGCATTAGCATAACCAACAATATACAAGAACCCCCCAAAAAAAAAGTATGAATACAAAATGATTTAGCTGTCGTGGTTAGAAATTGGCACTATGCTACAACCTTGAATATAATGAACTTTTGAAATGTGCTATGAAATGCTGCGAGATCAGTAGGGATGAAATACTGTGACAACACATGCATCATCAATTTTTCATCATACTAACGATCTATTAGTGGAGGAGGTGCGATGCTCAGTGGTCTTGTGCGTAACCAGGAGGTTCTGGGTTCGAAACTGTACTTGCTTATCAAGAAGGAGTTGGGGGCAAAGAAACTATGCCTGTTGTATATTTTTAACCCTGTTGAATATAACCCTGCACCAAAATACAATGCATTGGAAATAAGAGGTGTGAAGATTGTAATACATAGCCACTACTACAACAGTTAGTCATTCATTAACAATGTTAATCCAGATATCCTTGTCTTTACTTTGTAAGCGTTGAGGTGCTTTATGACAGATTAGGCGGCCTAGTAAAGGTTAAGCCACCAAAGATACAAAAGCACTACTGTATTGCGAGGAGGCACCCTTTCCTGAATAAAACCTGGCACTAAAATAAAATGCACTGGATACAGGAGTGTGAAGATTATATTAAAGGTAAAGCCACCAGTACAACAGAGCTCATTCAATAACACTGGTGATCCCAATATTATTTTGAAGCCATTAAGGTGCTTTATTGAATTAGAGATCTGGGCGGCGTTTCTTGAAACAATTAGTCGGTGGTTTTCACCGACTAATATCATTTTCACCGACAATTTTCCAGGCCTCTGATTGGTCAAATTTAGTCAGCGCCGACAGTAGTCGGTGGACAAATGTTGATGAAATGCCCCCCAGGCCTATAAATGTTAAGCCACATAAGATTGTGATGTGATTGTGTATTGTGATGAGACACATGGATAAAACCAAAAGACTGTGCAGTACTTTTTTTTTTTCTTTTCTTTTTTTTAAGACTGTGCAGTACTTGAAGTCCATGTGCTTGGCATGGCACACACCCTAGTCCACTACCTATACTGTTTCTTTGTCACGTGCCCAATCCACTGAGAAAATAACACACTTTCAACACTAAAACGGAGACAATCCTTTTTTGGGGGTGGGTACATTTTTGGGGATCGGGCGATTAGTGGAGACATCCCGCTCTGTGTGGGATGTGTGTAAGGGAGGGGAACAAATACGATTGAAGAAAAGAGAATATATTTTGAAAAGACAGAATATGGACTGCATAGTTGCTCTACACACATACATGTACCAACACAAACATAATACTGTACATGTATCTATCTCATGAAACATGAACAGGTTCTATGGAATGTAAGTTCTTAAATTTATAACTATTTACAATCCATACGTAACATCCTATGATACTTTACACTTTACAAATGATGATGTATGCTATCTTTATGTACACTACCATTGGAAAGACAGTACATTTGACCATGTGCTCATAATTTTGAAAAAATGTACATTATAAGATTGGAATTCTTGTTTTAATAGAATGGTTTAATAATATATTCAAATTTATGGACATTTCTTTCCTGGGGACCTAGTGATGAGTTATTCCATTGCCATGTTATTAATGAATGAACTACAATACTTGTAATCCAGTCTGCATACTTAACTTGTTGCTATGTCAGACAAGCCTCAGACAAGCTTTCAAATCGTCAAAACAACCTTCATTTAAAAAGTATGCATAACATTTGAATATGTTTGTAAAGCTGTCTATTGAGGTAGCTAATCTACACAAAACACTCAATGATTGCACCCTCTAGACTTAATTTCAGTTAAAATATACCAAAATATACTTTGCATAAAATGCCAGAACATAACATTTCAAATAAGTTATAAAATCAATTTGTTGTTTTACTTACAAGCATGGTTTTTTACAAAAAGACATTATTGAATACTAGTAAAATGATTTCAATGATTAGAATAGAGTGTTTTTAGAAGGCAGTAAATTAAGTCTAAAGCAAAACACACAAATTATCACCATTCCGCGACATAATTTCGGGACATTGCACATCCTTCTTTCATACAAAGCAGAGCAAACAAATTTTGAAGAAATTAAGAGACATAAAGCACTTATTATTATTATTTTGTATCACACTTAATTTTGGAAACCCTTTCCATCTGAAACATCTTACCTTATAGTCTTCTCTAAAAGCCTGTGTAGGCCTACTACTTTATCTTTTCTTTTCAAGGGAGCTCTTTGTTAGATTTGTTGTGGAAATATTATATTCCTTTCGGCAAGTTCATTTCATTGGTTCCTTTCATAACTTTCATTACTAGTCTTAATTAATGATCCACCCCTCCCTCATAACAAAATAAATAAAATCTGGTTCTTATTCTGAATACCAATTTTAAGTAGCTGGTTAATTTTCTTTGGTACATCAGATAAATTAGTGAAAAAATCTGTGCTTTCTTCCTGAAAAACATAAAATCCAGGATGGAAAAGAAAAAAAAAATCACATCATGGTTGAGAAGACAATACAACCAACATAAAATCTTCATAGTTGATGTTAATACTTCCAGTCATCTGAGTATCTCTCTGTCTGAAGGCAGCGGTCAAGCTGTTTAGGACAGCACATAGCTTGATGTAGCAGTCGAGTCCTATCTGCTTGTGGTGGACAGTGTCGTATTTGTTGACCACCATCTGGCTGAAGGCAGGGGACAGACGGTATCCCATTTGATTCAGAGCTGTGCATGAACAGAATAACGTAAAAGTAACATAATAATCTGGGTTACTGCAACATCAATTCATGGTGTAGAGCTTTACAGTTCAATGCACACCTGAGAGCAAAAGTTGACTCCAAGTAGATATGTTTAACAATAAATTGAACAGATATTGGTGCTACAATGTAAATTACAACATCATCTCACTTCAATATGACATTTTCCAATGAAACAAAGCACCAAGTATTTATAATTCTAGAGTATAGCCAACAGGTTAACAACACAAATCAAAAGATTTTTGAAAATGGCCTAAAATTATGTAAAATAATCAAGTACGTTTTCAAATTGCAATTTGCAAACTTTAGAATAGGCTCAAATATACATGTAACATGGTAACATGTCCTGAAATAGTTACCCAATATATTACCAAAAGATTTTACCACTAAGTTACTTAGACTGTTTGGGTCGATGGCAGAAAGGTTTTGAGCTCGACTGTAGTCGACTTGGGGTCTGTTTCAGGGGCTCTGGAAGCTGACAACCTTTATGTCAATGAATTTCATGTGTAAGTAATTTATGAGGCTCCCAGACTTTATATAACCTGTTGTATTGGGGATTCTTACATAAATGATTTGCAACCAAGATAATCGTAGTTTTTCAAATTATGTAAGTTATCTGGTGTTATGATATTGAACATCTTACCTGTGTTGAGTTCATTAGCGTCAATGCCTCCAGACCGGTCCCTGTCGAACCCTTCAAGACCTGCTTCCATTGCTGGATGTAATTCCACAGTTGGGAGAACTCGCTGGCATCTATCGTACCACTCTTATCTCTATCAAACATTCCTGTGAATTCCCAAAAATATAACAAGACACTACATGTACAAGCTTCATATGAAACAAAGTACCGGTAAAGATTTGGAGGTGTTTCAGACTAAGACTAGGTTTGAGTCCCTGTCACACCAGTCACGCCCTCTGGCAAGATGTAAGGTGATGTAAATGGGTAGCTGATAAGAATTCAACAACCTACTATTGTTATTATTACTCACACATATACATGTATTATGGTAATATAATACCTCAACCATATTAGGTCATATGCACATTCCCAATCAAACTAATGAAGTGCCCGACATTATTGTGGCAGACCATTATATTGTTTGAAAATTATTCTAGATTGTAAGAGCAAACAGTCTAAAGACCAATACAAAATCAGTTTTGAAAGGGTACCGGTAAACATAAGGCATTGCCTGGTACGGTAACTTAGTGAAATGCAGTGGCACGAAAAGACGCGTTCTGAAGGTGAAATGCGTAATTGTTGAATATCCTAACTTTAGTGGATAGTGGATGGAGGAATAATCATATTATCAAAGACAAATACATGGTAAATACATGTATATGTCCCTCTGTTACCTTGATTTTAAGCATTAATGTTATCACACATGTCTTGAAAAGCATGAATTACAAACTTTAAATGACCTGATATTACCAACAATTATCCCTGTATAATATGCAGTCTGTCTTTTCACGCCACGACTACATTTCACTAATTAGCTATACTAATTGACAAATGAATGAAAATTAATTTCAATGAAATCATTCCCCTAATTGTACACCTACCGATCATGTACTTGCAGGTAGCCTCGTCGAATGTTGACCAGTTGGCGTTGGTAAGGGCCTGCTGAAGTTCCTTGGAATCTATCTTGCCAGTGTCATCCTGATCTACAGCCACAAACCAGGAGTAAACATCTGAGCTCATTCCAGGGGGCATGCCTTGTGGCTGGCCACTTGGTGGTACACCTGCAGCACCATAACCTGCATGAAAAAACAGATCACAGTAGGGCCTATACAAATGATGTGCAGGTACGGTATGGGTGAGTCGGTTGCAACTGCGTGTGTGCACAAGGTAGCTTTTAAGTTGTGAAAATCTCATATTCATTGATATCCTTGAGCTACAGTACATGGACACATCAGAATTTCCAAACAGTTCAACTCATGGCCCTCCTCCCGAGCTGGGCATTTTTTATTTTGGATTTGAATTGTTTAAATTCTGGTATTGATAGGGCACTGAAACAGATATTGATTATAATTTGTCGCATTAGCTATTAACCTTTCAGACTGCAGATTTCTTAACTATTGCTATGATAAAGAAAGATATACCCATACCATTAACCAAACTAAGCGGGACCATTAGGAGTAGAGTACAATACAGATGAAAAAGAAGTGGTGGGTGCATTATGATGTACATGTATTTTGTGGCTCACCATTTGCTGGTGCACATTCAGAAACAGATCTCAGAATGATACATGCATGCATGGAGTGGTGGCACAGGATCTAGACAATCATGTTTCACTCCCTATTTGCAAACATTTTCTTGAGTGAAATGTATCCCTTTTCTACATGCCACACGTTATATCATATCCAAATACTATTAAAGCTAAAATCTTTTCCTTAATGATATTTCTTTTCATTTCTATAGTATACGTGCAGAGAAATGTCTTCAAAAGATCTATAGGTCTTTATATTTGATTATGCCTTCAAAAGACCATCTTCCTTTTCTCTTAGAAGTTAGAATGCATGTCTTTAAAGGCTGAAGTGTACATGTACATATAGCAAACACGGCATGGGTGCATAATATTTTGAATTGCTTTTATTATTGCTGTTCAAAGTTGCAGCTACAGAGGTGTAGAATCAACTAGGTAAACATGCATTTTTAAAGTAAATTTGGCATGAATCAATTTAAAGGAAAATCTGCATCAAAAGAGAAAAAAATTACATGCAAATAACATACATAAACTAAAATATTATACATGTACATGTACATGTACATGTATTGCATATAATTTATGATGCTGTCCATAGTCCAAATATACATTCGCATCATGGATGAGCTTTTTATGTCAATCATTAACATTGACCAAATAAACCCAAGAAATGCCTCTTTTGCTGCCATCGTACTGATGTTTATTTTAACCAAAATGGGACAGTGAATGATTAACTCATATCCTAAGTCTATATCCATAAAGGTTTATAGTGTAGCGGTGATTTACCATAAAGGAATTTCATATTTTGTTATTTGAAATAATGCAAAAATAATTTTAAATCAGGAATAAGATGATTAAAATATCATTTGTCCTAGGTAATTTCAGAAATTCTCCACATTGATTTAGCATTGAAAACTGAGTGTTACAATGGACAGTGTTTTTTTTCCACACCTGCTGGTAACCATATAAAGAACTTCATTGAGTAAATTGCAACAAGTCTGCACACTATCTGCAACAGGAAACATTGCGCATAATAACTAGAAGTATTGCAATCTGTATTGCCGCGCAATGCAAATGTATCCCCCGGCAGTGGCAGCGATTTTGTGTCATCCTTATGTTCGAAGGAGGGACAAAGATCCCCTCTCCTCCCTGAAAAAAAGGATGATTTAGAGATCGCCACTAGTGGCTCGGACTATTGTCAAGACTAGGATAGGAGCAGCATCACCAAACCAATATGTGTGTAGATTAGAGTATAATGCATCTCTGTAGAAAATTTGAAAGAAATCTTTTAAGAAATGTGGCAGTTAGAGTGCATAAAAGACAGCCACCAAAATACGACCTTTGACCCTATAACAGAGCCGGAAAACAGGTGGCAGCATCACCAAACACTAAAGATGTGTACATTGTACTAAGACACACCTCCATACAACATTTGAAAGAAATCCGTCAAGAAATGTGGCAGTTAGAGCACATAAAAGACATATGACCTTTGACCATATAAAAGACGGAACAATAAGGGCAGCATCGCCCAAAAGTGTAGATGTGTAGATTGTACCAAGATACATCTCCTTTCAAAATTTGAAAGAAATCCGTCATGAAATATGACCTGCAGAGCGCACACTAGACACCCACCAAAATATGACCTTTGACCCTATAAAACACGGGACACTCGTGGCAGCATCACCAAAAACTATAGGGGCGTAGATTTTACCAACATACACTTCCATACTCAATTTGAAAGAAATCTGTTAAGAAATGATGCAGCTAGACCACACACTAGAGTGCACACAAGATATATATCAAAATATGACCTTTGACCCTATAAAAGACGGAACACTGGAGGCAGCATCACCAAACACTAAGGATGTGTACATTGTACTAAGACACACCTCCATACAACATTTGAAAGAAACCTGTCAAGAAATGTGGCAGTTAGAGCGCATAAAAGACATATGACCTTTGACCTAAAAGTGTAGATGTGTAGATTATACCAAGATACACCTTCGTTCAAAATTTGAACAAAATCCCTTGAGAAATGTGGCCTATAGAGCGCACACAAACCATCCACAAAAATATGGCCTTTACCCAGAGATGCCAACCTTCATCAACAAAAAAAAGTATTCTTAAACAGTATTTTTTGACCAAAAAAAGTATTTTCGAAAAAACCCTAAAATATCGCCCAATCAAGCAGCTTCAAAGAAATAGGCAACGGCAGTACCACTATACGTACCCGGATCGGAGCACGACGTGCATACAGTACACATGGGTTGTTCGCAACGAGCGCATTTTGGGCCCTGTATCACCGTACTGCATGCATCGTTTGAAGACATAGGTGCATAATACACATACAACACAAAGCCCATGATCGGAAATGAAGAAAAACGTCAATTAAAAAATTATTAAAAAAAAAAAAACGTAACAAACACACAAAAAACGTACTGCCGTATTCATAGCCGAAAAACAGGACAAATATGGCAAAAACGGAACAGTTGGCATCTCTGTTTACCCTATAGAAGACGGAACAATGGGGGCAGCATCACCAAAAGTTATAGGTGTGTATATTATACCAAGATACACCTCCATACAAAAATTTGAAAGAAATCTGTCAAGAAATGATGCAGTTAGACCGCACACTAGAGTGCACACAAGACATCTATCAAAATATGACCTTTGACCCTATAAAAGACGGAACACTGGAGGCAGCATCACCAAAATCTATAGGCTTCTAGATTATACCAAGATACACCTTCGTTCAAAATTTGAACAAAATCCCTTGAGAAATGTGGCCTATAGAGCGCACACAAACCATCCACAAAAATATGGCCTTTTACCCTATAGAAGACGGAACACTGAGGGCAGCATCACCAAACCAATATGTGTGTAGATTCTACCAAGATACACCTCCACACAAAATTTGAAAAAAATCCATCAAGGAATGTGGCAGTTAGAGCGCACACAAGAATATGACGCAGCGGCGGCGGCGGCGCAACGCTGCTGAATCGAAAGTACCCCATCGGCATACTGCCGGGGGTACAATAATGATGATAACAATAATAGTGGAGTCTTTTATAGCACTAATATGTCTGGCACGCTGCCACTCCTGGCGCTCCATAATTATTATTACCCTAGCTTTATAGCATGGCTGCCATTAAGCGCTCAAGCATTTTAAGGAATTCATTCCTGCCAGGTATCCATTTACTTCACCTGGGTGGAGTGTGGCAAATTAATGTCTTGCTAAAGCCAAGGACATTAGCATTGTGACAGGGATTCTAACCCCGTTCCTAATTGTGGTTTACAGTCTGGAGACTAATATGCACTAGACGACAATACCTCTACAAAAATATCACATGTGTAGATCTAATTGACACAGTTGTCTTGGTCAGGGGTAGGATTTGTGAAACAAATTGTGGAGCGGAGCATACTTCTGGCATAAACATCCGACAAGAAAGAAAAAAAATTGTAGGTGCTTTTGGGGTAACAAGTTAATAAAGGGGATCTGTTTTAAGGCCAGTTCGGTTTATAAAGTTGGAGGGGTGATGCCTCATTTGTGACCCCCCCTCCCCCCCTCTAAATTTGGTGCCCACTAACCTGGTTGTTGTCCATACTGCCCTGGGTTATATCCCTGGGGTGGAGCCTGGGGTTGATAGCCTTGAGGAGCTTGCTGCGGGAAACCTTGCTGTGGCTGGCCAGGATGGTGTGCCTGCCCCGGATAGCCCTGGTGAGGTTGCTGGCCGGCAGGAGGCGGGGCTTGCCCTGGATACCCTTGTCCTGGTGCAGGAGCTGGAACACCAGTTGGAGGAGGTCCATACACCCCAGCATACTGCCCTAAAGGGTTCTTTGATAGGAAGGTTAAAAGTTCTTTTAGTCCTGGGGCTGTATTCTGAAAACGATGTTGTATTTTATCTCAGGGAAAACAATGATAATTGTCATAACAAACTCAAATTGCATGAAACTAACACTTGCTATTGGTAGTTGTAAATAGAATAACCTTGATGAGTAACAATATGCCTTCAGAAAGCAAGTTTCATCTGAGAGAGATTTGGGAGTGGTGATTAATAATAATTTGGATTTTGAAGAAGTTATGCAGACAAAGATCAAAAGCCTAATATATTTAATCTGCTAGACCTTTGTTTATTTAGATAAAGATTTTTGTTTAAATACTTTTGTACATGTATGCATCACTATTTCACCTTCAAGTAGATTAGAGAGTATTAAAGCTCATGCTGTGTTATTAGACACACCCCCTGTCCACACACAACATTTTCCGTGATTAGGCGTGATTAGTTATACCGTTTCGCGATAGTTATATGATGAAATTGTGTGTGTGGACGCTTACTAACGATACGTCGTATAACGAAACGCAGGTTTGGGCATCGTTTCGAACTAGAACTCAATAACTAATCACGCCTAATCATGCTTAATCATGGAAATTTTGTGTGTGAACGGAACTAGTCTAACTGGGCGGGGCTTAACGTCGGATCGCACGCGAAAGGAGACCTGAACTCTCATTTCCGCTTCCATTTCATGACCGCAGTAGCAAACTGCGCACCTATACAACATTTCGCTGTAGAGTTTTGGGATTACTTTCTTGTGTGTGTGGACACCCTGGAATTTATACGATGATTCTTTATACGACGTTTCTTGTGTGTGGACACCCTGGAATTTATACGATGATTGTACTGAGAGAGGCGGGAAGATTCGCCGGCAATTCGCTCGAAGATGTCGTTGACGAAGCTGTTCATGATGATCATGGCCCGACTGGAGATGCCGGTATCAGGATGAACCTGCTTGAGGACTTTGTAGATGTAGATTCCATAACTTATTTATACGATGATTCTTTATACGACGTATCGTTATAGAGTTTCGGGATAAATTGTTTTGTGTGTGGACACGCTGACACATATACATGTGAGCCCTTGGAAAACGTTCAAAGAAGAGTGACTAGACACAGAGAGCGATAGCGCTTAGAGACTTCGGTGGAAAGCGCTTTATAAGCACCGTTTTATTATTATTATTATTAATCCTTTTTATATTGAAATAAGTAATGTAAAACATGGAAAAGTCTTCTTTTTGATGTTATTAATTCCCAGAAGAGGGTGTACAAAACACAGTTTAAAAGTGTTTATGCTTTGGATAGATGCCAAAAGAATTATTATGAACTCATGCTTATTATTATTATTAAGTATGACCATGAATCCCACATACCAGAAAAGACTAGTAGTAGACTGTAGTCATGCCCTGATCATGGCAGCATTACTGTACTTTGTGTGTAATAAAAAAATGGTAAGACACCCTCTATGGAATCTCAAAACTCTTAAACACAACTGACCACGTACTGTACAAAACTCACCAGAATTCACTCAAAATCGGCACTCTAGTGACAATTGATGACATCTAAATAGCAGTAAAATACAATTAATTCAACTCACCAATGTTAGAAAAAATTACCGGTATTCAAAAAATTTTATTCAGAAATGTATTGTCAATCCTGGCGAAATGCTGCTTCATATTGATTGTGTGAGTTTCTTGGTCACAGAGCTAGAGGACGAGCGCTCGAATCACCCAGAATTGGGCACCAAGAAATCGGTCCCTATTGCATACACCAACAATTCCTGATTTTTCATGTGTGCGGTACGGACAGAGTTTTTTGTGGCCAATTTTTGTTATTGGCCGAGTGTACCAAAACCATTGCTGGGATGAAAAAACATACTAGTCACCTACAGCGAAAAATATCAGTTGGGATTTATTCCAAGGCAATTTGGACATGATTTCAAACTTGGATTATATTTGGAAATATCAGTTCTTCCTATTATGACCACTAACAGATTAAACTTAAACTTAAACCTAAAGGTAAGATTGTGATTTTTAGGGTTAAATTTGTAAGTATTTAAAATGTTTATTTCATTTTCCCCCATTTGTTTTCTATTAATAGATCTATATCTTTTCTCAATGCGTTGTGAGCAACTTGTGAGCCTGTAGTGCCTGATATACATTACGAACCCTAGCTTTAATAATACATCAACTGGTGTGGTATTACTACAAGTCATAGATATAGTGCTCGAAATGCACGAATCCCCTTAGATCGAAAGCTTCAGTCTCTAATATTAACGATAATTGTTCCGCCGAGACTACATGTACGTCTGGCTCAACTGACTGCCGGCCTCTATACAGAGACTAAAGTGCGTTGTACGGGTTACTGAGTAGGTTTAATAAGTACACAATGCACTCATCACGCGCAGTAGCTTTAAGAAAACAAACAGACAAATGGATTAGCTGAAAGTAAGTCCTTTTATTATGATGTTACAAAATGATTTCCGATGCTACTTTTATTGTATACGAAAATTTGATATTTTCTTTAAAATGATCCAATCATCATTTTTTCGAAATCAAACTAGGGTCTAGATCTAGATCTTCTAGAGTATTAAATGTATGGCGCTAGTGTAGTTTTGTATCCATTTTTTGAACCCTAACTCCGGCGTGGAGATACCCTACTAAAACATACCAAAACATCAACTAAATCTTCATCAATTGTTCAAATAATGGTCATGATTTAAAAGTCGTTATGTTTCTTACCCCTTTCGTGTAAATTTTCTTATCTTTTGTGGAGTATTTTTCCTAAAAACAAAGACTTATAATATACTGTACACTTTCTCATGTGATTCACGGCAAGCTGCTGCACAATACAATTGCATACCGTACGCGTACAGACGGTGGGTGCGACCAAGGTCGGTACGGTATGCAGCAGTTTGCCGTGAATCCTGTGAGAAAGTGTGTATTATAAGTCTTCGTTTTTAGGAAAAATACTCCACAAAAGATTAACAAATTGACACGAAAGGGGTAAGAAACATAACGACTTTTAAATCATGACCATGATTTGAACAATTGATGAAGATTTAGTTGATGTTTTGGTATGTTTTAGTAGGGTATCTCCACGCCGGAGTTACGGTTAAAAAAATGGATACGAAACTATACACTAGCGCCAAATGTATCATAAGCCAAGGAATAACCAAGGGCAAACTTACTTTTCGCCGGTTTACGGTGAAAAATCACTACCGGTACTTAATACCATCGTTGTGCTTGTGGCAAGGGTTACTGTCTGTGTACGGCAAGGTCGACAAATGTCAGTTTTTTAAAAAGAATTCCCCAGTCATCCCAGATGGGTATTTCTGTCTAGAATTTCAATTCCCTGACTCCCTGACCCTGAGCCAGGAAATTATCCACCTAGACTAGTCCTAGAATCTCTAGAATAGTCTAGATCTAGATCTAGGCCTAGATCTATCTTGAAAAGGAAACATAATCTGGAACTGAATGCAGAGTCTAGGTCTAGAGGCGTAATATGCTTCCAGTAAACATCAACAGTACTTCCCGATGCATGTATTCGATATCCTAACAAAAGTAACATGTTGAGTGTTGGGTGTTTAGCTCAATAACACGAGTCACATTGTCATACGTCAAATCGTACGCATGGGACCATTCGAATTCAATTGTCGCTGGTATCCTTTGGCATTTCTGTAGTAGCTACTACTAGTAGAGTAGTAGACTATAGAATTTCCGAAAAATATACGACAAAAATATTTTTTAAAGAGTTACAAAGGTTAGACCTCTTAACTATGCATACCTGTCCTTGATTTCCACCTGGATAAGCCATGATTTTGTAATCTAAACGGAGGAGAAACTAGAAGCGTGAGAACGGTAAATTCTCAATCTTGATCCAAGATTAATATTTAACGTAATCAAATCAAATCGGGCGTAGAATTATAATAACCACGCCCACGTAAACTTCCTGCATGCTGCGATGCGCTGGATGATATAATTATGATTGGTCAAAAGTTTTAAAATCGTAACTCTGAAAATTCACTAAAAACAAGCAATCAAAGAAAATACAAAACCAAACAAAACACAGTTATCACATTTTTTTGGTTTAATTATTATTTTTATTTTATTTTATTTATTTATTTTATTTTATTTTATTTTTTTTTTTTTGGGGAGGGGAGGGGGATGAGATCTCAATTTGGTGCTACTGGCCCGCCCTCCCCCAACTCAACAAAAAGGAGTAAAAAAGTGAAAATATATCAGGTATTCGTTTCGCATTTTCGTGTTTTTTTATATTGAAATTTGCCTAAAAGAAAAATGATTTAAATGAGCCAATCTGTTTGAAGGTGGTTACACTACATTTACACGTACATGTAAACAGAACACAATAAGTAACTACCCCCCTAAATAAGTGCTCATAATTTCATAACCCTTAAATGTATCACGATTTCATCTTACCACAATATTAGTACAGTTGTTATCTACATTTTGTGTGAAAATCAGAGATAAACAGTACTGTATGGCTGACTGAGCACAAAGACAAAATGGTCCAACTATTTAAAAGTCACAAAAGTAAAAAGTAAAAGTACATTGCCAGTTGTGAAACGTCCAGCACATGACTGACTGCATTGATTATGGTTTATGAAACAATAAAGTATTATATATATTCCACCCATTTTTGTCTAGCCTGCGTAGCAAAAAGCGGGACATAGGCGCCGCTTTTCCGGTGGCGGCGGCGGCGGCGCACAGTGGGCCAGGGATCGAGGAACCAAAGTGCGCCAAAACTCAGTTTGGTGATTTATTATTTTTTTCTTGCCCTCTTCAATTGACTTACAGCGAAATCTCGGATCATTTTCCTAAATGTTTAGTCATAAAGAATGTAAATCGTCACCAATTTAATCAAAAGAAAATCGTAAAGATACGTAAATTTACACCTGTTAACATATCACGTCTTAATTAGTGATGACTCATTTTCCCAAAACTGGAATGCCATTCAATTTTGCAATGAACCAAATATTGCATATGAGATTTTCTGGCATAGATTTAAATATTATTTAGATAAGAATATTCCCAAAAATGAAAACACCCCGGCCACAAGAATACCTCAAATAACCCATGGAAAAGGCATCTTATAAATTAAATGATATTAGTACTTAAAAACAATATAGAAAAAAAACTGACTACAATTAAAGTATAGGTTTTCCCTCCCAACTTCGTAAACTTAGCATCCGAATTAACGTTACGTTCATTCAAGTTCGTGCGAAATTGAATGACTATATGTAGATCAACTCATCAACATTCAAAAAGCTAATTACGTCGTTCAATTTGATTTAGTAGCATGCGATTTCATACTCTTGTCACGGAGACGTGCAAAACGAGCATTCAATTTAGAAAAGCGTGCAAAGAGCATTCAAATTCGCGCCGGACAGACGGTGGTATGCATTCGAGCATTCAATTTCGTGATTAGGCATACATAATATGTGACATTTGTGCATTGCTTTTCATTTGATGTTAATTTGTCACTTCTGTAGGAATAAGTTAATGATAATTTTACTTATATGAATGACATGCGTATCCGTTAGCAGATATCTGTCATTACACAGGTAACT
The DNA here is from genome assembly GCA_037976565.1 of Mesocentrotus franciscanus. Taxonomy (NCBI): domain Eukaryota; kingdom Metazoa; phylum Echinodermata; class Echinoidea; order Camarodonta; family Strongylocentrotidae; genus Mesocentrotus; species Mesocentrotus franciscanus. The sequence continues at coordinate 25,581,026 of CP137668.1, forward strand.
GTCCCCAGAGAAGGTGCACAATTTGTGACTTCTCTTCTAAGCACAATATATAAAATACACAGATCCTGGACAGCGGTAGAGTTGAGCTTTAATGGACATGGACATGATGGAAACAAAATACAATGATGAATAAAGAAAAAAGATGTAAAAAAGATGAACTACTCAATCAAGATTGATCAAAACAAACCATTTAAAAAATAACCTCATTTATAATGAAAAATATGAGGACATGTATAAAGAAATGTTTCAACAAAAATAAAGATCGAAAGAAAGAGAAAACATTAAATACGATATAAATGTATCAGACAAATAAGAAGATTGTGTAATGTGAAATCATGTCAGAAAAGATCATAGAGAAAAAAAATAAATAAATGAACATTAAAAAATGAATATCCGAATAAAAATCGAGCCTCATACAATGATTATGAGGTCTAGTTTTAATTTGAATGACCCGATTGCGAAAGAGGTTGCCCATAGACGAAAATGAAACCGCAATTCGCAAAAGAATTCTCCTCCCACTCAACATTGGCGAAATTGAATGACGCGTACGCATTTCCAAATTGACTGAACCAAGCTTTAATTTGAATATGCATGTTTAGAAAATTCGGTGACTCGAAACGAAATTGAATGCAAAAAGTTTAAAAATGAAACAGGGGAGCAACGAGTGGAGAAAACTCGCTCGAACATGAATGCACGTTAGTGAAATTGATCGCTGCTTTGACGAAATTGGCCGGGAAAACCTATATTATATACGGCTTCCACGTAAACTGTACTACTTCAAACAGCTAAAATAAAATGCACATGGAAATATGACCACTACTTAGAGAGTTATTAATCAAATACTTTGTAAACGAGACAAATCCCCCAGATTACAAACCTTTTTTTTCTCTAAAAATCATGAATTGGATAACCCCAAAGATATTGCAAACGATTTTAATACACATTTTGCTAACATAGGTTCGGAGCAAGCAACTAAGATAAATCCACAAGGTAACGATTTTTTAAAATATCTTCTCAACAATCAGTATAAACTAGTCAGTCTTCTTAAAACCTACTGATCATCTTGAAATAATATACGCATAGCGAACTCGTTTAAGCAAACCAATTAATTTAGCCATGACGAAATTAGCACCTGTGTATTAAAATGGATAGTTGAGTTTTGGTATAGAGGGCAGTACACAATTGATAACAAAATATAGATAATTCAATTTTTTGTTCATATAATACCAAATTCATGGTAGTTTAAGGTACTATTTACAAAATGTTGTGGTGTTCGCTACAAATTTATTTAAAAAAAACACCTCTTAAAATATTGTGTATTATGTTAAAATCTTTCGAATGAACAAGGTGTGCTTAGTTTGTGTGGTAGTGGCATGGCAGGTTTCTCTCTCTGACAAAGTTCTTCAATTATTGTTGCATATTCCAAAGTTTTATATCATCAATAGACACCTTCGATTCGTCATCCATATTTTCACAAGTTCAGCGCAAAAAATGAAAACAATACTTGAAACTCGAACAGAAATACAGCAACCGTCAAAAAAAGATATATCCATAGAATTTACACACGTTTTATTCGCATCGCTTACGTAAGAACTTCATATGGATTTTACCCATAGCGTCAACCTCTTCAAACACACCGCGCACCGACGTGAAAAGCTTTAAAAAATATGCAAAAATCCCCCCTTTTCAACTAAATCTTTTGATCCGATCGGCCTAGTTCACCAACGGAAAAGGCATTAGAAAATTTGAATTTTCTTCTTTATGGTGATGTAAAAATCACGATATTTTGTTGTTCCATCGCACCGTCATTTTTTGATTATTTTTCATCAATTTGGTCAAAATTTCTGTGGTAACGAACTTTTTGACTGAACGCTCCTGGCTATATTTGGCGGTTTCTTGCCGGGAGAGGGCTATCTTTTACCAACGGAAAAAGATTCATGTCATTCAGTTCATTCACTGAACATTTTGATATATAAATGATTCTCATTGGATGAAAAAAAAACCCGTCAAAAGACAAAACCAATCGGTACCTCCGTCTGATTTTGGGAACTCCATTTTCTCCATTGAATAACGTGTGTTGCCTCTTGATCGCTGAAATCTGTAGGTGGCCAGCGGACCGGGTCGTACCATTCTTGCTCGGGGGAAATCAAGGGGTTTTTAACGTGGATCATAATTGCGCTAATTACTCTCTCATGCATTGCATACGGAAAATAATAATCGAATTGAACTGTGTGTATGTGAGTATATTGGCCATATTACTGATTCATCATCTATAAGACCTCCATTACTAAGTATTAGACTCCCTTTTTTTATTCAATCACCCGTGCTCTAAATAGAACAGTCGCGAACCTAGAGTGATCCAATCAGAGCCAATCAGATTCAGCCGCACAGCTGCGCGGACATTGTACGCGTATATATAGTCGGTTCTGTATGTGCGCACAGCTGACCCGGGCTGATTAAAAGCTTCAAATTAGGTGGGTGAAGGAAATCGGGGGTTACAAACAAAGACGTTTAAATATAATTACTAGACGGAAAGCAGCACGCGCGGAAACCATTACACGAATGGGATTAGGCTCCGCCTCTTCTGGATCATTTGAAGACGAAATAAGCACCCTAGGCGGCATTCTGATTGGTTAAGACCCTAATGAATATGTTTTTTTATCGATAGTATCGGTTAAAAAATATATTAATTCATTGACCTTTTTTTTGTCACTTCCGTTTTGTTAATTATGCAGATGTTATGCACGACGCTATACTCGCAGTGCATGCCTCGCACAAAGTGAGAAGATTTAATTCACGGAGAATGGGTGAGTAATTGATTGAAACATGAGTAGATTAAGTGAATTAAGTCATTAATTTTGAAAAAGCTGCAATAGTCTTCGTGATCTACCCCAGTTTCTTTACATTTTGAGACAGTTCTAACAGATTTTGGGGGAAAAAGCTAGGAAAATATTTCTCTTGAAATTGCACTTTGATTTTCATCGTCATGAAGTAGTTTGACTGCGGTTTGCCGTCATGTCACCCTAGTACTCCAGTTAGGGCCCCGGGGTTCCGGCAGGCCCACCCGGGGAATTTCGGTGCTCATCTGCATCAAGATCAAACTTTCTAATCTGGTTTAATTCCAAATTTGATCGTTATCATGAATCTAGTTTACCAATCATCGATTGAATTGAAATCTAGATTTAAGATCTTTTTAATAATCCAAGTGGATTAATTCTTGTTAAATCTTTAGATCTAGATCTCTAGTAGATGTGGACTATGTTGGCTTACTCAATGCCATCCGTTCGCTCAGTTGCATCATCGGTGCGTGTCAACTTTAGACCAAACTTATCTGTGACCATATATAATCAAACAACTCCATACCCTATTTCATTTATATGTAATCCTGGATTCTGGAACTTATTCATAAAAATATTCACACACAAAAGTAGGATTTGTTTATTTTCTCACTGTTTAGATTTTGTGTAAGTCCAGCCAGGCACGTAGTTGGCAACGTTCCAAGATCGTACACACTTCCTCATAGACCCTCCCAGGACGTCCATCAATTACATGTATGTGCCCCCCAAACATCAAACTCTACAGTCCAGCGTGCTTGTCAAGTTGTCATAACTCATAAATCATATGACATAGACTATTACATTGTTTTCCTCCAAATTGTGCAGTTCATGTTGATAATTACTTGTAGGCCATAGAAAGCACTGTTTGAGGCACAAGTTAAATCTTCCATTTAGATCTAGTTTTACTTTGTACTGTGGTTCATTAAATAGAAATGTTGATTTCCACATCATATTAAAATTAAGTCCAACCATGACATCAAAAATAGCTATTATACTAGATCTATTTTATTTTGTTAAAGAGAAAGGGACCCTTGATTGTCATATTTATTTTTTTCCTTCTTTTGTTCCAACAGATTGAAACTGAAGAGCTGGAAGGAGTTAACTGATGAGTAGACAATACAACATCTCTTATATTGGCAAGATGAAGCAGAAAGTCCCATGCAGGTAAAATTTTCAGGATATTTAGCACACAAATATTAAACGACCACCTATTAATTCACTATAAAGGAAATGGAACTAAGTTTATGCTGCAAGCCTATATAGTGGAGGGTATATTTTATTCTAGTTCTGCACTTAGCATACAAATATTGATGTCTTTCCTTTCTTTATTTACAAAGGAAATTTGTCCTTATTTACAGGAGGTCCTGTGTGTAGAAGAGCCATATCTAATGCACATTCAAAGCACTACATGTAGGGTATACACATGACCCCTCATCATTTATTTTTTTTTGGTAAGGGGTCCTTTCACTTCTTGAGCAATGAAGATGAAGTAGAACACAAAATGAGATTAATGAAAGTCTGTTTATAGGATGTATTATGGTTGATATGTATCCATTATCAGTTTTTAATTGAAGTACCTACATTGTTTTCTCTCATGTAGGATGATGCTTCTCTACAGTGGATGATGAAGGCATGCTGGTTTACAAACTCAGGAAAGGAACAAAGAACAGATATTGACGGGATCAATCTAGAGATGAGGGACTACTACACTTCATACGAGAAAGTGTGCTAATATACATGTAGGTACCCCAAATAAACTATTGTGGAACACATGTCATGCAGAAATCATAGATCTGACAAAGATATTTTTCATTGTCCGTTGACTTGTAAAAGAATACTTGACTGAATATCACAATTGTGGTTTAGATTAAAAATAAAATGTCAATATAGATGAAATATAAGTCTACATTACGTATGTTTCACTAGCATTATTTCTAGTACATTCTCTGGTCCAAGTTGTTTGGTCATTTTATGTCCCATACTTAACCGCATATCATTCAATTATGAGCACGAGTTTACATTACAAGTACATTGTATTACTTATTTCATACCTTTCTGATCCAAGCTCCAGCAGGCCTATCGTCTTGATGAGATCATCAGAAATAGTCTAAGATGTGGTCAGCTACTAGTCTTGTAGGAATAATAGTTTAGGTTTTCCCACTAGAACCCCAAGTGAATTTCAGTCCTTTCTTTTTCTGAGTAGGTATCAGGGTGTATGTTATTATTCATTGTTGATTTTCTTATATCTTATTTCATTTTTTCATTCAACAGACTTGGGTTATCACTACAGCCCTTTCTTCTGAAAACTGGGCTACAACTTTAGTGATGAATGCAGAAGACATCTACATGGGACTACGTCTTAAAGATGCCACTCTAATATAATGAAAGAGGACAGTAGAGATAATGGGTTTAAACTTGAATATTTACATGATATTTATTTATTATTTGTATTATATGTTTGTAGATTAACACATTCAATAAAGCTAATGAAGTTTATCATCTTGTCAACTTTCAAATAATTAAAGATAACTAATTCTTAATGAATAAACACTAAAATTCTAACAATGTCAACTACCATCTTATAGGATGAAACTGAGGACTGGGCAAAAGATTTGCCTTGAAATTTGAGTGATAAAGATCTATCAGTCGATATCAGAGATTGAATTAATCAATGATATTTTAATTATAATTATACATGTTGAAATTCATTTACCTCTATGGGTTTCTGTATTAGAAGATTTGTAGATTATTACATTATTGCTACTTTAAGTATTGTATGTAAGGTTTGAAATTCAACCCTCTAAATGCATTAAATATGGAAATACTGCCTTTTCATCACTTCATCATTGCCTTTGTATCCAAACTAATGCTATATTTTAATAGAATCATGTTTTGATACTTCCTAACTTGAGAAAACGGGGGGCTTGCTATCCTCTTCCTGGTGCTGTTACTACATGGACCATGTAACAGTTTGCAAAAGTGTAAACAATATAATTATGTTTATATTAGGAGGATTTAGAAAGTGAAAAAGTTTTGAATTATAGCATTAATGTTGCTAGAAGTAATGGCAGTGTTGATTGTTAAGGGGAGGGGGGTGGTTTATCCATTGAAATTAACGCTATATCAATGTAAACTTAATACAAAAGAGAAAACCATTCTTAAAAATAAAAATTATACAGGACATGGGCCTCCAAACAAAAAACCCTGGTACCACTTCTTTTTTTTGGGGGCTGGCAACCCAATTCAAAATTTCCAGTTAAATTCAATTGTCAATGTTCAATTGTAAAACAAAATTATGTCAAGATGTTGAAATTAAACAATGTTTCACTTTCCTTTTTTCAAGTTAGAAAATTTGAATAAGATGATTAACATACTTTCCGGTCTCTCTGGTCTCTACATTAAAAATGTTCTACTAGCAAAGCTCCTGCATGACTGTAAAAAGGGAGAGTGAAGGGAATCCAAGTGAAATGTGGACAGTAACGGAGTAAATATGGAATGGTTGATCGTAGTTGATAACGAGTGAATGCAAATGAGTGGTAATAACAAGTACGACTGAAAGTGAGACAGAAAGGAATTGCAACAGGTTGTTCAGTCAAGAGAACAAACCTTTCAGAAGATAATTTTCGAAAGACAGAGAAAGAGAGAGAAAGGGAATCGTTAAGGTACGATGAGAGTGGGGGAAAATCCATCCACTGTGCCACATAATTTGTCTAAAATAAGGAAAATTAATACATCAGCATATTTAAAATGTATAATCATAGCCAGAGAATGTGTTGTTATATGGCTTTTAGCATGTTTGATTTAATAAAACAAAAACAGACCCATGTTCGATAGACTAAAATGGAATACGATCTAAAAAGTAAGAAATATCAGTATTATTTTCTTATTCAATGAAGTGAAGGTCCACTCCCCGATATCGCGGTGCATCCTGGGTATGAGGGGTGGAGCTTAGCAAGCTTGAGATCTGTGAAAAATGGATAGTAATTATAATTTGGTCAATAAAGAGATTTTAAAAAAAATCTTAGGCTGGAATATTAATAAGTAGAGGTGTACTCATGTTTGGAAAGGCTAAGTTAGTTGGGTCAGAGTCATAGAGATATATATAATAATTTCTCTATGGTCAGAGTGGAACTTTAAGGTCCACACCCCGATGCATCCTGGGTACACCAGCTGTTATGATTGTGATCGATAATACAAGTTAAAGCGCGTATTTCACCTAACGGTGATCACATCAGAATAATCCACGCTGATTCGCTTAATCACTTCCGTCGCTAGAGCGCAGCATGATGAATAAATTACCCATAATTCCGTACAGTAGGCGATTTGACCTCTCTAATTACGCTGATACACGTATTGTCTTTTACCAAGTAGTAAACATCATTCCAGTACACTTTGCGCGGGGAGCATCCTACAGAATGCATAATTCATAAGGGCTCATGAATTATGTATAGGGGCTTATTTTGGCTTCTAATGGATCCGTACAAAATGGCGGGCCTTAGGGGGCCTGGTTACAAATCTATATGCCCCGCACGCATTGCGTCCGGAGTGCGTGTACAGCTGACCCCTGACACAATGACGTCACAGACGTCCATGCAGTCGGTAACTGTTAACTCCCTAAACAATGTTTCCAGTTTTACAAGTTTTACATCTGAGATGAATGGCCCTACGTATAATCAGTGTCTGTGATATGGTTGAATACTGGAGCCCCCCCCCCCGAAAAAAAAAGTTGCGCTTCAAAATGATCATTAAGGGTTCTAGGACACCTAACCCCTGGACATCCACCCCCGGATAATCACCCCCAGTCAACTACCCCTTAGGACAACTACCCCCTAGGGCAACCACCCTCTAGGACGACTATCCCCCGGGACAATTACCCCCCGGACAACTACCCCCAGACAACTACCCCCTAGGACAACTACCTCCAGACAACTAACTACTCCCTACGACAACCATCCTCTAGGACAACTACCCCGGACAACTATCCTAGGGGGTAGTTGTCCGAAGGTAGTTGTCTGGGGGTAGTTATCCTAGGGGGTAGTTATCCTAGGGGGTAGTTGTCTTGGGGGTAGTTGTCCGGGGGTAGTTGTCCCGGTGGGGGTAGTCGTCCTAGAGGGTGGTTGCCCTAGAGGGTAGTTGTCCTAGGCTTTGAGTGACCTGTTGGGAAACGGTTTCTGAAATTTCGAATTCCAATCATAAATATCTTGATAATCAAACATGCGATTGGCTTGTAAAATTCATTGGATCCATTCCTGACCTAAAGGTATATAATTATGATCGCAGCATGAGCTAAATCAAGGATTTTGTTTAAAATCATAGGCAAAGTTATATACCTTTAAAAAGCATAGCCATTGATAAGGAGAGATCTCTATATCCATTTTTTTAAACTATAGATCAAGACAATGGTTTAGCCAACGCGGTTCTAGGCTGACACAATATGGCGACTACTGCTTTGTTAGACAAGCACAAAACAAAAGAATATACGTGATACGTGATGAGGAATTTCATACATGTACATCATGAGATATCACATATCCAAAAAGAAAAGAAATAAGCGCCAAGCGGAGGGCCAAAGTCAAATATCATGCTTATATTAGTTTTTGAGCTGTCTGCATACTCGTAAAAAAAAAAATCGTTCAACAATATATTATACATATTATAGTTATATCGACTGCTACGAGAGGACTATAGCTGTTTCTATACGCTCAAGGGATAGTTGAATCCCCTGCTATCACCCCGAGGCGCGCCTGGGTGGGCGGCGCGCCGAGGGGTGATAGCCCGCGAGCCAGTATAGAAACAGCTAGTCCTCGAGTATTAAAGCAGTCGATATGACTTTTATATGCCGAATTAAAACAAAAATCTACCAAGCATTCTTACCTTAGCCTTTTAGTGAGTAAAAATGTGTTAACACATCACAGAAAATCTGAAACACTATCTGTTAATCTTCGCTTGAAAAATGAGTGAAAGTTTCAATCATTTGGGAATCGCAGACAAAGAGCACTGTATACGGCGTCCGCGCTCGCACAAAGACAATTTTAACACGCAAATCAATGGGGATCGCAGGATAATGAGGATGAGGGTAGAAACTTTTAACTAGGCCCTGTGGGCTATTGCTATGTCCTGTGAGTGGGGCATGGCTTGAAATCACGACTCCAATTTCGACCTATCAGATGCCTAGATTTCTAAAGTGAGGTATATAAAAGAAAATATATAAACAATACACAGAATATGGAGGAGCCAGCAGAGGCCATTGGCCTTTCAAAGGCTTGGGCTCCAGGGGCCGCAGATAATATACTGAAAGTAAAGAGAAAAGAAAGAGTGGGTAGTACATGAATAAATGTGTACAGGCCAATTAAACATAATTAAAATGAAATGAAATTCCTTCATTAGATGAAGTTTATATTTTCGTTTGAATGAGGCAAGAGATGGGCACATTTTTTATCTTCTATCTTTCCATTATCTATTCTTCATCATTTTCTCTTTCTGTCTTTCCTTATGTTATTCTTTTTTTCCTTCTATCATCTCTTATGTGATTGTTTGTTGTTATCATTCTATCTTTTTTTTTCTTTCTATCTTTCTTCATGTTATTCCTTGTTTCTTCCTTCTATCACCTTTTTCTTATGTTATTCTTTGTTTTTATCATTCTATAATTTTCTCCCTCATCATTCCTTACATTATTCTCTGTTTTTTATTCTTGTACTGTAATCTCTTTCTCTCTTTCATTACTTTCCCGCCACTCACAGTTTTATACACAAGTACTCAGTCCGTTTTTGCAACTTTCTAGGAAGAAAATGTCAATCAAAGTCATAGTAATAGCTAGTAATATTTATTTATTATGACCAAGGAGATGAAATAGATTGATAAGAAGAAATATACAGCGAGATATTTTCCGAAACAAACTTGTAGTCTTGTCCGTTCGCGGGTTGAGCACGTTGATCACATTTGGCAGAGCTATTCTATGTACGAATGACCTGACCCCGGAAGTTGATATCGGAGATTCGCGCAAGCGCAGACGTATCTGTTAACTCCCTTATTGTTAAAAAATGCCTTTAACATAAACGTATGCCCACTACGGCGACTATATAAAACGTAACCTTCATTTTTTTGCTGTAAATTATTAGGCTGTATTTGTTTCCTCTTCCAAGATCAAAATTCTTTATGAAACCATTTATATTTTCGCTTGTGTATAATCGCATGACTTGTTTTCTGTTCCTGATCAGCAGTGGAGAATGGGGAAGGGGGGGGGGGGCTGTGCAGGTGGAATGGGGGCACCATCGGTCTGTTGCTCCTTATTGACATCCAGTTGGCATTCATACCTTATGAATACATATCACAAATATTTGCCTTCTAGTGTATGTTGTTCAAATCATGCCCTCTCCCCGAAACTTAAGAATATGAATTTTTGTTACTTTTGTGCAGTGAAATAACATTTTAGAATGATCCGGAGTGTGTCATATAATATGAGGCATGGGGCTAGGGACTGCTGCCCCTGGTCCCCTTCACGAACATTTTGAAAATACCAAGATTCGCTCCAACATTCATACTCTATGTCTTTAACTGTCATAGTTATGATATAGGACCTATTATGAAAAGTAACAGCTAAAGGTTGTAGGCCCCAACTTTCATGCCACATGTTTGTGTAGTCCCATATACACATTTCTGTGTACAGTGCATGGGACTCTTAGGCAACTTATTATATAGGCAACTTAGCACGACTGAGCCAATTTCTTATCATTTTGATGATTCCAAAACCTCACAGTATACACCAATACGTATGTGCTACATGATCAACCTTTCCTTTTGGGGGACTGCCCCAAGCCCCATTAGTACGCAAATGCGAGGGAGCATAGTAAATGAGAGGGGTGAAGGTGACGGAAGTGACTACCCCCTCACAGGTTTTTAAAGTTTTGTTGTATTAAAAAATTACATTCCTTAGCAAAACTATAGTATAAAAACAAGCAATATACTTTGTTCACACTTCACTTTTCTCGGTATTTACTTGTACATTTTGAAGGATATTATGCGAGGGAGCGTAGCTACCGAGTGAGAAGATTTTTGCAATTTTATTTGTCTAAACGCTGCACTCTTGGACCCTCCAGAGCCTAAACTGTCTTGCAGTCTTTAGTCAGTATTTGCTATACATTTTTTGGGCACTTTTTCAAATTTTGAGGGGGGGGGGGACGATTCCCCCCTCAAAAAATTGAGGAGGGTACGTGTCCCCCCTCCCCCCCCCAGGGATCGCCGCCCCTGCAAAATGCAATCGCATAACCAGAACTCAAGTTTATCTTTAAGTGTCTTCCGAAAAAATGTTACTGTGAATTTGCATTCGTCACTGTTTGTAACCGTACCAAATAGACTTGAGCCAATCAGTCAAACGGAATATGCCGAACGTGCAGCACAGAGGTATATAGCTGGTATTGAACTAAGTACCAGGTAAGCATTTGTTTTTTTCCTATTGTACAAGTTTACCTCATTCACTTTGCCAACAGCGTTGTCATTATAGCTGTATCGGCGCTGGTGTCAGATGGGGGCAGGGTTATAAACATAATTATCAGGGGTTACCTTATATCCATCAGTTTTTAGATGAACGCGAGGTTGAACAGTGAGCAAGGAGTCCGTTTATAGTCCGTTTATTGCCAGGAAAATCACTATTTTCTGTGCTGGATATACTGAATTTACTATATATTCCATCTTAGAGCTACTTTCGTTTATATTCCGACTGATTGCATGGATATTTTGCTTGTATATTTAGCCTGGAATCTGACGAACTATATTTGATTTCATCTTCGAAGCTCTGTATATATACCACATATAGACGAGCACGTATTATTATCGGGAATCTACCCCGTATGTATACTGGTATGTAACTTTGACCTTGTGCTGTGCTTTTGTTTGTCATCATGTAATGTGATATTTTGATAACTATATATATGGAATGCACCTATAACTTGATCACTGCTTACGTCAACTGCGTTAATTGGAACTTGCCTAATATTTATATATAAATCGATTAAACATTATTTGCCGCCATCATGTCGTCAGACGTCACACGTGACACGGTCTTATCCGTCGCTAATGACGCCATTCAACGCTACATAACAGGAGAAGAATTTCTCAACTCCATCCGGCGGGCAGTCCGTGAAGCAATTCACGATGAGATTAATACGATCTTAAGTCGCGTTGAGAACAATGAAGGAAAGCTAATGGACCTCGAATGCAGCATCATTGAAAGAGAGAAGGAGATCGCGAACTTAAAAGTTCAGTTGAAAGATCAACAATCATCACTTGACAGGGTCGAGCGAGCCGCGAACAACCAAGAACAATATTCGCGACGCAATTGTCTACGATTCTATGGAGTCGCGCAGAAAGAGGGCAAAGATACTGATGCCCTCATCTGTGAAATTGCCAATGAAAAGCTCAAAGTGACCTTGACGAAGGAGGACATCGAACGTTCGCACCAAATTCCTTCAAGGAACGCAGAAGTTTTGAAGCCGCCGAGCCGCTCGACAAGGAGTAATGCGCGCAATGCGCCTAAACAAGACGACGAACCGAAACCAGATGTCATCATTGTTAAGTTCGTTTCTTATCGTATGCGAAAAATGATCATCTCCAAACGTCGCGAGCTTAAAGGCACGAAGATGGGTATCGAAGAAGATCTCACCCAGTCAAATGCTCATTTACTGTCAAAAGCGAAAAAATGTGGAAAGATACTAGCGGCGTGGTCATTAGACGGAAGAATTCTTGGCCTCTTCCCCACTACTGGAGGCAAAACAATCAAACGCTTAATCACCAACGAAAGTGACTTGAAATGACTTAAGCATCTACTTAGTGCCTGAGTAATTCAGTGCTTCAATTCAGCGTGGTGCATTGCTACGTCCTTGTACTTTGATATTGATATATTTTTTAGTTGTTCTATCTTTTTATGATCTATAAACTACATACTAAATGGTTAGGGGTTGTCTATGTGGGATATGCCAAAAGTCTGTTAAGGTAAATCAAAAAGGTCTATTATGCACACAGTGTAGAAAATGGGTTCATATATCATACGCTCATGTGTCTGACGCATCACACAATGATCCTTCTGAACTATTCATATCGTGGATCTGCACATGTTGTGTTTTGAAACAGTTACCCTTTTATCATAATCATCCACCATAACTTGAGAGAAGTAAACGACAGCAGAAACTGGATAAGCATTTTAATAAAACGGGTAATCAATCCAGTAGAATATACTCTAAATTATGTGATAAAGGTGTCAAATTTGTTCATTTGAACATCGTTAGTTTATTGAAACATTTTGATGAAATTGGGTCTATATTATGCAATAATGATATTCACATTTTAGCACTCAATGAAACCAGGCTTGATGATTCCGTTGCAGATAGTGAAATAAGTATACCTCATTTTAATGTTATCAGGAATGATAGAGACAGAAGAGGCGGAGGAGTTGTCATATACATACATGAAAATGTTACATTTGAAAAGTTAATAATGCCTAGTTCAGTAGATCAACTGGAAGTTATTTGCATTCTGATTCATTTGAAACATACAAAGCCTTTTATTTTTATAAATCGGTATCGACCGCCAAATAAAACACGTCTACTGGAGTCCTATGAAGAATTGTTGTTATATTTAGGAGGATTTAATACTCCAATAATATTAATGGGCGATGTTAATTATAACATTGCCAAGCTTCCACTTACTTGCGATACTCGTAAATATTCACAAATTAATGATATATATGGTTTGTGTCAAATTAATAAATCTGTTTACACTCGAGTAACGCTTGAGTGGTCATCATTAATTGATCACATGTTAACAACTTGCCCAGACAAAGTAAGCTCTTTTGGTGTCTTACACAATGGTTTGAGTGATCATTATAATGAGTTACTTAGTCTGGAAAGCTCAGGTCAATAATGATGATTCTTTTGTTAATTACGCAACATTCAGAAAATCTCATCAGGCAGACTTTGAAAAGTTGAATGCCGATCTTAGATCGCAGAAATGGGATGAGGTTGAAGAAGGTATCGACCTCGATAAAGCTGTAAACAAATGGGAAGTACTCTTTTTGGACACAATAGACAAATACATGCCATTGAAGAAGAAAAGGGTACGCAAAAAACACTCCCCTTGGTTGAATGAATGTATATTTAAGCTCATGAAAGATCGTGATAAAATGAAAGGTAAAGCATAGACGAAAAAACAAGACGTTTACTGGAAACAATACAAACACTTGAGAAATAAGGTAACGTTTGAAATAAGGAGAGTAAAGAAAAATATTTCATTGAAAAACTAGGTGCTTGTACGGATAGAGCGAAATCTTGGAGAGTATTAAAAACACTAATACCCAATACGAAATCAGCTACGAATTTTCCCTTTCCTATCGATGAATGTAAAAGAGTAGCAAATGATTTTAACGAACATTTCGTCAATGTTGGAAAACAATTTGATAACAGTAATGGTAATAAATGTATCAGTTACGAAGAGTTTGAAAGTACAAAGCCATTGAATGCACAGAAAATACCTTTTCTGTTCCTGTAATTACACAGTCAGATGTTCTGAAAGAAATCTATCGATTAAAGAATAAGAAATCAGTTGGGGTTGATGGAATAGATTCTTACATGCTGAAAGCCTGAGCACTGGAAATTGTGAAACCTCTCACATATTTAATTAATAGATCATTGTCTAAAGGTACAGTCCCTTCCAGATGGAAGGTGGCTGAGGTCACCCCCTACATAAAAAGGGTGATAAAGCTTTAGCTAACAATTACAGACCGATATCCTTATTAACGTGTTTGTCCAAAATATTAGAAAAGATTGTACAAAAACACTTAATCCGATTTTTGCAAAAAAAACAACATTTTAACCTAAGATCAATCAGGATTCAGACCGAAACATTCTACATCTACCGCTCTTACAAAGGTTACGGAAGAATGGCTTCAATCAGTTGATAAGGGTTTATATACAGGAGCACTTTTTGTCGATCTGAGAAAAGCCTTTGATTTGGTCGATCACGGAATTCTCTTGAGAAAATTGTCTAATGTTGGTATAAATGGTATAATGCATAAGTGGTTTTATGAATATCTGGTTAACCGTAAAATGTTTACTTCGATAAATAATGTTTCTTCCAATGAATTGATTTTAACGTATGGTGTCCCTCAAGGCTCCATACTTGGCCCAATTTTATTTCTAATATACATCAATGATTTAGCTAATGCTTTTCATTATTGTCATCTACATTTATATGCAGATGACACAGTTATTTATTTCTCAAATGTAAACCCTATTGTTGTACAGTCTGTTCTTAATAATGAATTAATTTCTCTATCCGATTGGATGTGCCATAACAAACTTTATATAAATTGTGAAAAACAGTATCTATGTTAATGGGAACGAAGTCAATGCTTCATAAACATCAAACATTAAACTTAAAACTAGGCGGTAATGTTATTAATCAGGTTAAGAACATTAAATACTTAGGAATGAATATAGACTCTGAATTAAAATGGGACTTACATTTATGTGAAGTAATTAAGAAAGTAGGAAAGATGGTAAGCTGTTTGGGAAGGCTGAGACACATTTTAAATGAATCTTTTCTCAATCTAATTTATCAATCAATAGTAATTCCTCATTTTGATTATGCTGACATTGTATGGCAATCCTCCCCAAATAACTATCTGGACCAACTTCAAAAACTTCAAAATAGGGCTGGTAGGATAATCCTTAAGATAAACCCTCATAATCATACTTCAACATATCAGATTCACGATCTCTTAAAATGGGAATCCCTAAAAACCAGACGTAAAAAGCACATGTACATAATGCTGTATAAGATTTTCCACAATTTAACTCCAGATTATATGCAGGATAATTTCTTTTACAAAGAAACCAATTATGCCCTAAGAAATGTCGATAACTTAGTCCTGCCTAAACCTAAAACTAATTATTGTAAACGAACATTCTTTTATCGCGGATCTAAATTGTATAATGAATTACCGATTAACTTACGTAGACAGAACACACTCAATCTATTTCGGCATGGCCTAAACGAATGGATACTAGATTTTGATGTATAAACTTTTGGTGTAAACGGGGAGGGGAGCGGATGGTATATAACAGTCGTATTCATAATGTGATATAGAGGGTTTGGGAGGGGGTTTTGGATAGTGCGTATGTAATGTAATATTTTCGTAATATTTTGTGTTTTATTTCTATGTTTGATCATCCATTTCTGGACCTCTAGGAAGAACAGAGCCATTTTAATAATGGCTCTGAATAGAGCATTCCAGCCGTTTTTAATTCTTGATTTGTATTATATTTGTAAATTGTATTCTTGTATGTATTTGAATTTTTATACGGAAAATAAAACCAAACCAAACCAAACCATCAGTCATTCACATTTCTTTTAAAACAAAGAATATTCGTATTAAAAAACGATACATTACAGTGAATAAGCCTATGTACAACACATTTTCAGCGATGAACAGAAAAGTGTAGGCACTCATAGTTAATTTTGAATGCTCTAATATAACTTGCATTAGGGGAACTATCATTGAAATCTATTTATTATATGAAGAAAAAAAGAAGTCTCTTCTACATGTAGTTCAGGGCGACCTATTTGTATGCCTGTTTTTTTGTTAGTATCGTAATCTGAAATGCCATTCACGATCAGCTTTCCATTATGCAAGTCAAATGAACCCTACCGTGAACCCTATTGTTGCTTCTTCTTGTTTGTGTGCTTCTAATGATTTTTACCACTGAATATTTTAATTGACTGTATTTGGAGCACCTGAATCATTCATTCTCGTAGTGGGTTGGCTTAGGGTAAAAGAAAATCGACTATCGTGACACGGCGGACAAAAGAACCATTTTTGATGTGAAGCTTCCTTATGGTATATTAAACGATTTTGTCCACTTAATGTTACCAAACTCTCATTAATATCAAGTATAGGACTATTTTAGTTATGCAACAATATCATAATACGCCATAGGTATATTCAGTTTCAGTTTATCGTTTTCCTTATTTCACATGATACAAATATTACAATATAAAACAATTTTTGTAAGTTATAATCACACGAAAGGAAATTAGATACACGTTCAAAATTTAATTATTGATCGAGTTATTCAACAGCTCTTACAAGAAGACGAATATATTTATTTGATAGTGAAATATGAGAAACCTATTATTGTATGTGCATTCGTTACATTACCGAACCCAAAAGATATAAAGACCATGATATATAATGGTTGTGTTTTGGGATAATCATATGATGATTAGAATCAGTGCGACCTGTATGTTGTTATCCTTATAAAATAAGAATGATCATATTAGATATATGGTAAGGAAAAACAAAGGATGAATTCTCATATAATTTTTTATGTTGAATTTCAGTTATGTCGAGTTTTGAGAAACGATGACGGAATCCGATCGAGCACATTAATTCTTCTTCTTATTATTATTTTTTATTTGGGGGGAGGGGTAAGATGGGACAAGACTAAGATAACACATTCAGGCGTGCATTCACTTATAATGTATTAAATAATGTCATTCTACTTTGCTTTGATATGAAAATAGCGTTTGCCCCTTTAATTAGCTGTTTGCTTAATATCAAAATACATTATACTACAGAGTTTAATGTTTTATTATTGCAATCATATGTATTTATACAATGCATATGATAGAAATTTATTGGGGGAAATTATTCGGAAGGTAACAAAATCTGCGTGATCGCAGATTTAACCATATCCCCCCCCCCCGAAAAAAAATATATTCGGTAAAAGGAACAAAGAAAGGAGTCCTCTACTAGCTTTTAAACACACAGCTGACTTTTAAATTGTTTGCCGATGATTGTAGTACAGATATATAATTTAACTCACATACCACAATGTTCTTTATGTCAATGCTCAAACCAATTGTGTTCTTTACTTTAAAAAGCTATCTATTCTTCCATGGGCTATCTTGCCCACAGGCCTCTGGGCCTTTTCAGGTATGCCTAGCAATATTTCTCAATATTTCTTTATCCATATATATATGCATCACCTTATTTTATGCAAATACGTACTATTTTTTCCATGATATTTATACAATGTTATAACATGGTTTATAAAATAAAGACGACATGAAATGAAAAATAAATGATGTTCTTAACCAACTCATGTTATTCTATAATCCCTTCCGCAGGTTACAAAGTGTCGCTCAACGAAACACTTGATTATCTATTACAGAAAAATGTCTCTTTCTGTAATGTCTCAAGAGCTTATAATTTTTTTATCACATCTGAAATAGAATTAGGCTATATGTTTTTAACATCTGGGAAATAATCAAAATATAAAATTCCCGAGAATATCGATGGTTATCAATATCATTCATATTTCCCCCATGCAATCATGGTTTGCGATCCTTTATTCAACGACTGAAGCCAAGCTCTTTTGGTCCTCTCAGAGGTATAATATATATTTCAATAGTTTTGCAGGAGACGCGATGGCTCAGTGGTAGAGCAGTGGTCTCGTAACCGAGATTTCCCGGGTTCGAAACCAAGTTGATTCGCTTGTGCCCTCCAGTATCGCATTAATCCTCGTTACCAAGTCCCTCGGAGAGGACTTAATGCCGTCAGTCCCCTGGTTGCTTACTTACAAGCATACACATGCTTTCTTAGCAGTAAGGTAAAACAAAACATTAAACCAAAATTGCTAGAAATGCCTATTATGTCTAAAGTCATTTTTAAGATGACGGAGAAATTACACCTAGGAATGGATAGTATTTTTTTTCTCTCCAGTTGATATGCATCTCCTCATATAATGATTGCTTTACTAGCAAATTTATAGGTATGCTTTCTTTTAATCATTTAATATCCTTTGAAACTGACTTCATATTTTGTAATATGAGAGGATATGTTCAATGCTCTCGAAATTTTCACGTGTAAAGAAATATATGCTTCCTTTATAATGATTAAGCCTGGAAAATGTTTTTATGATACTGGATGACAGCCATTTCGGATTTATGCGTTTTACACAAGGAGCTTTGAAAAATTGCGAGAGGTCCTCGACTACTGTCGATTAGTAAGTCATAAACGGTATTCGTGCCAAATTTGTTGCTTTTTTCCGCTGTGTCACGAAAATACAATACTGTCAATACTAATTCCCAAGCCGAGAAAAGAAACCTTTTTTTGTGTTAATGAACCACTTTATAACAATTGTATCACATTAACGAAATGGATAATGTAGGCTAGTGTTTGACATTATACAAAATGCAAAGACGGAAATATTAATAGCACTAGACTGAATTGGATTTGCTAATAATATGACAGACTGCTCGAAACATGATTTCAAATGGTTTCAAAATGACAAAAGAAGGAATTAAACGCTGGTATTCTATTGAATACATTGAATGTGACAATGAGCAGCGACGCTCGGCCGGAGTAATGCAAAGAAGAAGTCGAAAGACCCCAAAGTGCATTTGTTGGTACCATCCAGTCGTGTATGAAATTGCGAAAATGAACTCTGTTTTTTATTTCTGGGTTGATGATAGTCTGAGAAACCCGTTATTTGAATCTCTATGACATGGCATTGGCTGGCGGAATGAAAGATATGTTTTTTGTATAAATACATATAATTTGCAGCCGGGACCTGTTCATGTAATGGCTGCCTAGATATAGGTCTAGTGAGTTTTGTTTTGATTGGATGCATGACGTAATTTCGATGTGAGTTGAGTTTTGTTTTGTTTTGATTGGATGCATGACGTAATTTCGGGGGAGGGGGGGGGGAGCCTTTGCCTTTTTCCCGTTTCTGTTGCCTGAAGAAAAGGAAAACGAGTAGTTGTATAGTCATAATTCATAATATTGTTTTCGGAATTAATCATTGGCACACGCATAATTAGTTCATGATTTGTCTATTAGTTTAGAGAGAAGCTAAACATTAGGGCCAAATGAATATTCCTTTGAGAAAAGGCGTTTTTAAATTAGACTGTTATTGTTGTTGTTGTTATTGTTGCTGAGAAAAGCCAAGACCCTGTGACAGTATTATATGGGTACAGTTGCGGTCAGTGGCGTATATCCTAACGTAATACCTTTTGTTCACAGGGTGGGGGGGGGGTGGTCTATTCATTCATCCCCCTGAACAATATTAAGTAAGGATCTATGCCACTGCTCAGGGTTGTAGCAGTTAAGCTACACTTTTTGCATTTATATACCAACAGAGCGGCTGTAGCAGAACATCTCACACACCATGGCAGATGAAATCATCAAACGACTCTCAAGCAAACAAGACGAGAAGAACTCACGGTATATCCAACTCCAAGATCTAGACCATTCCCATCATCGTAGATCTGGTCCTACTGATGTAGTCCCAACTGCCCCACCCTCCCCCAGCGAGATCACAGACGCCATAACATCAGGGCAAGATGGTGAGAATGGGGAAAAAGAAAAAACAAATTCATCGATGTCTCTTGCGCAGAAACTGACGTTTGTTGGGATGGCAATCATATACTTGGCATCTTTTATGTCTTTCTCTGTACTTGCTCCATTCTTCCCTTACGAGGTAAATACACATAATTCGATTTTTATTTCTTCTTCATAGAATAGAATTTAAATCAATAAGAAATCATACTATTCTACGATTCCTCTTTTTACCTTCATCTAAAAAAAAACTATACAAAAACCCAAACATATCAAAGGAATAATAACAACAAAAACACCGGAAATCAATCATTCCGACTATTTCATTTGGACGGAACTTTGGGTAATGCATGGTATCCAAATACAAATACAAAAAGAATACGATACAGGTGGATGCCACGCGCTCGAAATTTCCCTTTTGGCTCAAAATTTGAAGAATGTCAAGAATCATTATTTTAAAAAATAAATTTTTGACCAAATATGTATTATCTGATAAAGACCCTCAAATTGATATAATTGTTAATATGAGTTTGAAGTTATAAAACTGTTTGATATATATTTGAGTTTTGGATATTACACACATATGTATGGCGCAGTGAAACATAAAAATGTGATTTACTCAGAATGTGAGGTTATAAAAAACTACCTATATTTCAAATAATTTTTTATAAAGGGGAGTAACTTTTGCTATTTTCATATCCTCTGGAAAAAGTACTAGTCAAGATAGATAGGTTCATTAAGTAACTTAAGGGCTTATATAAAACCTTCGCACCATCTTTCAGAAATTTAGCTGGAATCATGTCTAACACAGTACTTTTTGATTCATTCAATTTACGTAACTCATTTCAAACTCATCATGGAGTAATACAAATTGTATAAACTGGCCCCATGGAAGACCAGCAGGAACAATATAGTTGCAGCTGAAAATGGGCTACCAGCCGTATTTTGTCCTTTTTCTATGTATGATTACTTTGTATGTATTTGTATCTGATTTTATTATACGGAAATAAAAATAACAACAACAAAACAAGTTGTTCACTGATTGGTAATAACTCGAAGCTGTTTTCACGTACACCTTTTCTTTCGTAAAACTCACGAATACAATCATTGTCTGCATTGCATTTAATGAAATTATGTGTCTTTGGCATAATTATGTCCAAGTTCATAAATTCACTGTGCAATATGATGCGATATGTTTAATCTTTATTTGTGGAGGGCCGGGGGGGGGGGGGTGTTGAAATGAAATATTGTTCAGAATGGCAGAGAAAGATGGTTTTATTTTCATTCTCTTCAATTGAGTTGATATTTATTACAATATAAATCAAAATTTGTACATACGGAATGTAAGGTAAGCCATATTCAGTCAAACCTGCTTTAGTGACCATATCTGTATAGAAAGACCACCTGTCTACAAATACCACATTTTTTGTTTCCCTTGAAAATGGTTTCTCATTGAAAAATGTACCAAAGGAACCTGTACATAAAGACTATACCTGCCTATAAAGACCACTTTCTTGTCTCCCTTGTGTTGTCTTTATAGACAGGTTTCACTGATTATGATACATTTCCTGGAGAATCTCGATAGCACTCAGTTATTCTTCATCACTAAACATGTCTGTGAGATTCCCCCTGTCCTGACATTTACACCCTCTATTCCTTTTCCGTGACAAATGTCTACCATTATACCATTATTGGCATTACGTTTAGGCAGTTGAAAAGAACTGAAAGAAAAAAATCATTGCAAGCAAAATTCAGATTCTCAGTATTCTATTTGTTATGATGACGCTACCTTGGCTTCATTCGTATCCCTTGTTAAAGGTAACCCTTCTCATTGAGTGATTCAAAATGGGATAAAGATTATTTTGGATTTTTTTTTCTTTCTTCTTCTGTTTATATAAAAGTCTGCTGCCACTTTATTTGGTAGTTATAATCTTATGTGTTCTCCCTTGCATTTGAGTCTTGTTACCTTTGAGTTTTCATGTGCTATTCGAGATAAATACATTACCTTGCATCTTACGCGTGTGAAATAGAGCAGAGAATACTTAGAAAACAGATATAACCGAACAATTAATTGAAAGTTATCCTATGGATTGAGACAAGATCCTGTGAAAGCTTGAATATCATGAATCACTTTTATAAAAAAGCAATGAAGCAGAATTTAACTTTTAAAAGAATGTAAGACCCCAAAAGCACATGCATATGGCTTGACCCAAATTCGTTTCATGAGCTCAAACTTGGTTCGGGCGACTTTGACAACACATTTCAAAGACCCTGGTGCTCAGTCACCCGTGGCACAAAGATATGAATAGGGTATCATTAGACAGAAAATAAGTTATTCTTCATCATGATATGGATTTAAAGGTTACATTTGTTAAGAAATTTTAAGGAAGAGCTACCAAAGTTGGGTATACTTTGATACGCATTGTATGTAAAGGTAATGGTTATTTTATGTGTTTTGCTTTTTCAGTTTTTCGAAGGGAATAGGGTTGCGTTTGACGAAATGATTTACACATGTTTGAGGGACGAATTAGGAAATAAAACACAGGTAGCTGCATCAATCATGGCAGTGAATATTCCTTAAGAAACTCACAAGCAAACAAAAAGACAAAACAAAACAACAACATAAAAAAACATACCGACAAATACGTCGTAGGACCAGAATCTGCAGTCAAGGACATTTTATCTAAATTTCCAGCACGACGCAGGCCTACATATAAATAATGATATAATTTACCTAATACCACTTTTATCTTCTATGTTTCGAATCATTAACATTTTGAGAATAGGATTCATCTATTTATTTGCATTTATTGTTAAAATGGCTTTGACGAAGGTCAATACCAAATTGTGGATAAGTAGTTCCATTTCTAATACATGTCAACAAGTCATTGTCTTTTCAAAATCGTTTTTACAACATAGGCAGAGAAGAAAGGCGTAAGCCCAACTGAAACAGGGCTTGTCTTTGGAATATATGCTCTCGTCAGTTTCATAGCTTCTCCGATATTGGGCAAATATGTGAGTATGATTTAGACAGACGACTTCATTTAAGAATGGACTGTAGCTGATCGTTTCAGCATGGTTTGAATATAGGCCTACAGAGCTGAACTCTGGAAACTGCTCAATTGAGGCTGAAGCTTCTAAATCAAGTTTTGATAGAAATAAGACCAAAGATCGAGAACTTGAATTCGATTTCATCGTAGGCGGATGACTAATAAAGCCTACGTTGTGTAGTAAAGTGCCTTTCCCCGTTCCATATAGGTTAGATTCAGTGGAAACTTGACAGTCCGTCCATCGGATAGGACGTTAAAAATTGTTTAAAAATTATATCGGAAGGAGAAACGTGAGGTTAATATTGATTATAAAGTTCACCTTCCCCTCATGCATGGGCTCAGGTGATGCCAAATACATGACAAACTAACGATGGAAGTAAACAGTTTCCAGTTGATATTTGAAAGAATACAGGAAAAGAGAATAGCACCATCTCCAATTTGAAAGCAAAATGTTAATCCATTCAAACATTGAACCAATGGAATTTTTTGTTGAGGGGGCGCAACCGGCTCTTGTCGCCTTTTGAAAACCAATGTGGTATATAAACTTAAGTAAACAAAAGAAATCGAACCCCCTTTCAAATAATCCACACAAATTTCGAAATTTCGACCCTAAAAGGCACATGAAATCTGAAAAATCTCCCCACCCCCTCCCTCTTACGAAAATCTGGATCCGTCGCTCATTCAGTAGTCCCGTGAAGAGTTAAGAAAATTAAGAAAGTAAAAAACAAAAAATAATGTAGTACAAGATTTGCTTGGATTGCATGATTTTCGAAACTACAGTTGGCTCTTAAAATGTTGAAATGCTGCATAGTTTAAAGGTAAATGGTTCAGTAACAGATTGAGTGGATATTTATGGCTATGGATGTTCCTTTTCCTTTTTGCTATAATTATAGCTACTTGCTATTGGAGGGAAATTCATGTTCCTTAGCGGGTCTTTTGTAACTTCTGGCTGCAGTATATTGTTTGGGTGAGTATGAAGAGAAATTCACTCCAAAAGAACAACAACAGCAACATCATCAACAACAAAAGAACAATAACAACAACAGACAAACAAAAACGTTTTGTTTCATCCAAAAAATATCCAATCTCAGACATATAACTCCAAATAATTCGAATCATTGTATTCATTTATTGGTCTGTCCGATTTTCAAAAGATGGGAAAATGTTGCAGAATTTGCGTTTGTCTTTACGAGCAAACCATTATTGGACTCTTAAAAGAGTCACTAATAAACATAATACACCTCATAGGGATTTAATTTGATTTGATTTGATTATTGCATGTGAATGATATCTGGTCTAGATCACGTTTATACATGTACAGTATATCTGTGTCTGTGTCTGTGTAATCAAACCTTTGAAAGAAGATCATTGAATGTCAAAATCACTTTTGTTTATTTTTTTTCTTGACAGAATTCTGGACAAGATTGAAGGCAAAACCACTTTCTTGATCTACTGTTTTGTAATTCGCATAGTGGAAGCTCTTGGATCAGCTGCTACTAACACAGCAGGCATGGCGATCTGTGCCAATGTTTATCCAGACAAAGTTGCTCAAATGACTGTAAGCTGATCTATTTTTTGTTTTAATCTATGCTCTCATTAACGTGAATTACTTTTGGTTTTCACATAAGATTATTGCGAGAATGAGTCATGCTGCTAACGTTCTCGTTGTGACTCTGTTACTTGCCTGACACAAATAAGGCAGCATTGTGGAAGCCAACTCCAATCCCAACTAGATCAGTGCTACAGAACCTACATCTCTAGTTTTGCATCCGGCCTCCAGACCAAGGGAACTTGCACCCTTTTCAGCGCAAGCTATCAACTATGGGCCTATGGCTATAATCGCGGTCTTCATCCTGCAGCTGAACGTAGAAGGTCTTACTCGTTCTAAATGTGATGTCATTCAACATACTGCTAAAGAACATGGATTAAACACAATCTTCCTTCAAGAGACGCGTTGTGAATCTGTAGAAAGCTCCTTATTAAAGGCCTTGGCCCTTGTAACTTTATCCCCCATAAGAAGCATGGTATTGTTACCTACACTAATTAAAGCAGGGCATCCAGGCAAAATTACTTGCTTGATCTTCAGTAAACTAAAGGGTCAATCGGTCAATTATAGAAGCACTGATATTCAGTTCTGCAACATCTATAACCTCCACCTGCGGGTCTAGACTACGCCCCTCTTCCACGTATTGCAGCCTCTTCCTTCTTTTACGGTGACTTCAACTATACCGGAATACAATCTGGGGCTACTCAAATACAGACATGCATGAACGGCTCATTTGCCCATGGATGGGTTGAGACCAAAGATCTCCATCTATTGTACGGTACTAAAGACCCTCGTATATTTAACTCCAGTATAGGCACAACACCTGGACTTGCCCAGACTTATCTTTTGTATCATCCAACATCTGTAATGGCTGCCCAAGTACAGCCCCCAGGTACCGTAGATCAGGTCATTGCCCACTTATCATCTCCAGCTTGGCTAAGACCTCAATCTCCAGTTTCAACAAGAAGTAATGGAACTTCGGGAAAGCCAACTGGCTTAAGTTTACTAAGCTCACTAACAGCCTGACTTCTCTTCTTTGTGACTCTTCATTAAACGCGAATGAGGCATATTATACGCCGACTTCTATGCCATGATCCAAAAAGCTTCAAAGCATTCCATACCCAGATGCAGGAGAAAGCTTTACACTCCATGTTGGGATTTTGAGGCCCAGCTACAAGGCTTATACTAACGCCAACATCAACATAGAGAGAACTGATAAAAAATAAAAGAAATCAACTTAAAGACCTCCTAGACCAGAACAGACGCTCTAGAAGTCTAGATGGGAAGATCGAGGAAGTAGGTGTAATCAACTTTACCCACTCAAGCCGTGAAGCCTGGTCCACCATCAACCGCTTTAATGGCAGAAGTGGTTCAGTCAAGCCTTGTCTCGTCCCACCTAACGCCATTGCCTCTGTAATGGTCAACAATGGGAAGTGTAATAGGACTACGCACCTGAGGCAAAAGCTCACACCGACCAAGTTAATGCAAAGATTAAGAATCTAACTTCCTCTTTTCCTGCATCCAGTGACCTTTCCCTCCATTTCTCCTTGGAAGAAACTATATCTACCATCAAGGTCTTTACGGCAAAGCATCTTATATGACAACATCCACACGGAATGCTTGAAATACCTATAGCAATAGCTCCGTATCTTTCTTTCAAATATCTTACGAAAGCTGTCATTCCATCCAGATGGAAGTAAGCCAAAGGAAGTCAACCCTGAAGCCTAAGAAACCAGCCAACTACACCAAGAGTTAAAGATGAATCTCGCTCCTATATATCCCATGTCTACCAGCTACTGGAGAAAATTGTTCTTTCCAGAATCGCCGATATCATCGAAGACAATCTCCCACAAGGTCAACCTGGTTTCCAGGAAGGACGCTGAACAATTATTGACCAAGTGGTGCGCCTCATCAATGACACCGAATCGGCTTTCCAAAGAAAAAAAACATTTGGTGCTGTCTTCATCGACATGACTGCTGCCTATACTATGTCTGGCACCGAGGACTATATTTCAAGCAGCTTAAAACCCTTCCTGATTTTAGCCTTGTGAAGTACTTGATCAAACTAATCTTCAAGGACCGTTCTTTCACCCTAACAACTTCCACAAGAGTCTGCAGCAGGAAGCGCAAACTCCGTAATATGGTCTTCCACAAGGCCCAGTTCTCGCCCCTGTACTGTTCAATATCTACACAGCCGACATGCCATCTGGTGACGAATTGCAATACAGTCCTATGCAGAGGCACAGCTCTAGGTGCCGTTGACAAGTCCTTCCAGGTCATTCAATCCAGCAGAAAGATCGTGTTAACCTGAGCAGCTTCTTCCAAAGGTGGCATCTTTAACTCAGCTTGCCCAGGACTGTTTGCTCCCTTTTACAACTAGCAAATATATGTGCCAATACGACACTGAACATCTTCCTGAATGGTCGATGCTCCAGTTAGACCCAACCACAAAGTATATTGATGTCGTTCTGGAATGCAGTCTAACCTTCTCCCATCACAGAAAGTCCGTTACATCGAAGCCTAAGGCACGCGTCAATTAATTGTTGAGTTAAGTAGGTGGTAACTAGCTGTGGTGCGTTCTTCCTAACCTTGCGCACCTTGACCTTAAATCTGGCTAACACACTGCAGAAAAATACTCCATCAGCATGGGGTCACAGTCCACACAAGCTCATTAATGTTGTCCTGAACTTTGCCATATGAGACTTGTCAGTGGCACGTTAGCAGCCACTCCTCTTAACAACCTCCCCATCTTATCAGGGATAGCACCTACATACATGGGACCCTTCCACATCAGCTCTACGACAGTTCACTTTAGCAAGCCATCTGGTAGTAATCTCCCCCGCAGGCCTCGGGTGAACCTGAACAGACTCAGATCGGGCAAAATAGGAGCTGAGCCATCTGACTTTTGTGAATGCAGCGAATTCTAGACAAGCAGCCTCCTCGTATAACTGATCTTTACAGAAGTCGGCAACCACACTATAAAACGAATGCGAGAAGGAGCAGTTTATTTTATTTGTATCTATTCTTTTTTTTGGGGGAGAGGGGGTCTTTTTCTTCTTTTTGCATGGCATGAAGGATATTACATTCAAAGACGTTAATATCTACTATACTTTTGCTTGTATATAACATTACTATAAATACCGTTAATTTCTACCTGTAATCCAGCTAACAGTGGAAGTTACAAACTGATTCAGCCGAGGACGCAGGTTCGAAACTGAGTCACGTCTTTCGGATGGTGACGTTAAAGGTCGGTCCCCAGACGTAAATAATCATATCTGATTGATACACGTCTGTAAAAACCCAATTACACACACACAAATATCTACTAAAATAGAATTTATCTCAATGATATCAGAATTGTAATGTCGATGATACTTTTATCATGATGTGTATTTTTTTATTGTTTTTATTTAGGGTTTTCTGGAGATTTTCACCGGCATTGGTTTTGCAGTTGGTCCAGCTCTCGGCAGTTTATTTTATGGAGTAAGTTGTGCATTTTTGTATTTTCAAATCATTTTCAAACTGGGCATTTCGCAAAAAACCGACCCTAGAAAAGTTGAGATATCGTCCAAATTTTGAATTTAGACCAAGCTTTCCCCATCATATATCTGCATGTATTATACTTGGCCATAGTCCTATATAACATCTCACATTCGATTTCCAGCATCTTTTTTTTATATTTATTTTATTTTATACCATGATCAGCACATCTTGCTCTTGAGTTACGCACTATGTACTCGACGAATTCGGAATTTTTAATATGTTATTATTCTTCTTTCTTTTTTGGAGACAGTGTTCGATATCAACTTGAAACTTCCGGCATTTGCTCCGCCGACAATATTTTGTTAGAAGTATAGGGTTACGTTTGGTAATAGTTTTTTTTGGTGTAGGGTTGAGGTTAGGAATTTGTTTAGCGGTGGGTAGGATTAAGAGTTTAATTAGCAGGAAATTATCAGAGACTGCTATTCCCGCCACGGTCACTCTCTCACTCTCTCTCTCTCTCTTCTTTTCCTATACATAGATCGGCGGATATAAACTTCCATTTCTAGTCATAGGTTTGACAGCAATGGCCTTTACTATCCTGAATATATTCATCTTACCAAGCTTGAGTAAGTTGCTGGTATTTATGAATGAGCTAAATAATGGGAATTTGTACGAATTCGCAGACAAGGCTTTTGAAGCAAAAATAATGCTCTCAATTTAGAGGAACTTGTATTTGCCCATAAAATGTTATCATATGACAAATATGAGAGAATTAGTGACTCATGAATACTGTTAACTCATTCAAAATAGCTATAACTTGAGGGTCACTCAGAGTCTTCTCATCATATATAAAATATTGGGTAAAACAGGATTTTGTTTATCGAATATATAATTTATTAATTTCCATGTTCTCTTCAGATCAGTTGTACAATCAATAAACTTTTTGTTAAAGATCTTTGTCAGCCTTTCTCAATTCTGATGACACATTATTTCGAATCATTTTATATTTCTTTTCATTTCCAGTTTTTTAAATTCAATTTTAATCAATAAATTGGCGAGATACCCATGGCCTTTTTACTTTTTAAATTTTTCTTATTACTTTTAAGAAACATAAAGGCTTCATCATGATACCTTTGAAAACTAGAAAAGAAGACTTTATAAGCAATGTTGGCATTAATACTTTCATATACATCTTACCATTCTTCAGAACACAATGTGCGGAACAATGATTTCTTGGTGTTTTCATCAATTTTTCTTAAATTCTTTCCCTTATCATATATTTATAAAATGACTTTAAATTATTTAGTATTACCAGTACTGGTATGTGGTCTGATACATCGGAGTAGATTATACCAGTCTTCACATTTGAAGTGTATGAATTTATAAAAATGTTGTGAATAGGATGCAGTATTTTATGTAATTCTGGTTGGTTCGTTTATCATAAGTGATAAACCATTTAAATAGACAATACTCAAATGAGTATTGACCCTTTTATCAACAGGAGAATTAAGAAGGTCCAAGTTAAAGTACAAGTCCACTCCACTAAAAGTTGAGCTGATTAGATAGACAAAATCTAAAAAGCCCAAATATAACTTGGTTTTGGAAAATGGTGCTCAGATTTATTTTTAATAATTTTTTTAATGAGCAAAAACAAGTTAATGATCGAGTCGGTTGTGACGTAGGGTCCTCACAACACAGATTCGTAATGTAACCAAATTTAATGCATACGTCTTTGTGAAGTGCCTCGATACAAACTATTTCGTTCACCTGATAAGAATAATGAAACACTATTATTCTTATCAGGTGAATGAAATAGTTTGTATAGAGGCACTTCACAAAGACGTATGCATTAAATTTGGTTACATTACGAAAATAGCCTATTGTCAGAATGTATACCGCTGGCACTTTCGTTGTGAGGAGCATACGTCACATCCGTACAGCAATATAAATGTTTTGCTCGAAATACCCGAAACAAAAATCGCTCTTAAAAATCACCTGATTGAAGTACGCCCGTGATATTTGGCAGTTTTAACCTTTGATTTATTTACAACATGTTATAATTTTTGAAAATCGGAGTGGACTTGGGCTTTAAGGTCACCCAGTATGATTATGTAAGGGCTTATTCTCTTCAGTCAAACATTTCAAAATATTATTAAAATAATCATTGAACTGTAATACACTTGAACTAGGTGGCATGTACATAACCAATATTGAGGGTTTTTCATGAGGGACTGTAATTTCAATTGCAAAACATTCTTGGGTGGCTGTTACAAGACTTAAGTCATGTCTTATTGTTTATGTAAAGGTAATAGACACACAATTAAGGAACATAATCCACCACCTCTGCTGAATTTTCGGTCTAAGTGAATGAAACTGTAACCTTGGAAATAAAATACAGGTGTAACGTAACGTTACCCTTTTTCCTGTTCCATATTGTCTCAGAGTCCTGCAATGAGGAGGACACGAGCACTGGTTCCTTGCAGGATGTGATGAAAATCCCGGCTGTCTGGGTCGTGTTTATTTGCTGTATGTGTGCAAGTGCTTCATTCGGCTTTATAGAAGCAATGTTAACCCTCCAGCTAACGGCCGTGAGTACTATGAAGCTGTAGGCTATAGGCAGTAGATAACTTGGCTGGGAATGTAAACGTCGTGGGTTTGAGCCCCATTACGGCACCTATACCCTTGAATAATACCCTGGTGTTATATGCAAACGTCACTATGCTTGAATTAGCATGTGCAAGCATGTAAAAAGCCCTTAATGTTTTTGTGCATTTGAACTAAGGAAAACATTAAGCGGCCGTCCAGAGGACATTTGTCAAACGGAAAATATAGGCATAAATCTTATACGTTCTATAAAGCTTTTCCTACAGAAAGTTCTAATTCGTATTGTTTTTCAGTATTTTGAAACCAAGAAAATTAACGATGTATCTGTACAGTTGTTGCATTTGCTTTTGTGGCATTTAGTAAACAACAACAACAATACAATCTCAAATGAAAGAAAAAGTAGGCTACTCTTCCATTCGTGATACTTCTGCCTCCTATGAATCAAAGTTTATTAGTTAGCTAATTTTAGTGTTCTGATATTCCGTCCATTTCCCACCATCCTTCGTTGAATCTTAGTCCATCTTCTACAGGACTGATTTTTTTTTGAATGGTGGGATCTATGGCATCTTTGCACCGATATGTGGATACATCGCTGACAAAAGAGTAAGCGTTCTTTCACTTACTTCTGTTTAGATCTACTATAATTCCTATTTCAAAATTAATTTTCTTGTTACATGATTGTCATCATCATCATCATCATAATCATCATTGACATAATCATCATTTTCATTGTCATCAATAGCATCCTCAATCGCGTGAGATGTAGACCCACATTATAAGACAGCTTTGAATCGTGTCGCAGTTCTCTTCTTTACTATTGCTATTGTTATTATTGATGAATAATATTTGACGTGGTTGTTATGATTTTTAATCTGTATTTTTCATATCAATATCAGTGTCATAATTGTAATTACTTTTATTCTTATTCTTATCAATATTGTTATTATCATTAATATTAATATCATTATCATTATCATTATTATTGGTATAAAAGAAAGAGAAAATAATGTCAAAGAGAACAAGATAGAGGGTGGGGGAAAAGTACAACAATACGAAAACTAAGTTTTATGAAATTGTCTTTAAGAGAGAAAGGGAGTTTATTTCTAAAATGAAATGAAAGGAGCTATTTGACTTTCAAGGAGGAAATTACAATTTCTATCGCTCGTGACGGCTATTTTGAATTTTCTAATTTTTTTAAACATTCAAGAACTTTCTGAGGCTCCGCCCCCTAGACTCCGGGCAAAGGCTCTCCCCCTGCACCCCATCCGTAAAGATATAAGTGGTTCCCAAGACAACCCACTGTTGTATAAAATTGTCCTTAGGAGAGAGTGTGAGTTTCCATAGCTCAAGACGGTCATCTTAACCCTAATAAGGCCGGGGAGCCATTATGCCCCCCCCCGCAATATTTCTGATTTTTCGGGAACGCATACGGATGGCGCCCCGCCGCTCGCTGACTTTTTTTTCGAGTCTTGCGCATCTTTTAAAACAATTTTTTTGAAAATTGGACGCACAGTTACAAAATCACGTGACCTTTTGTCTTTGCATGTCAGCCCGAAAATCGCTCATTTTCGTGATTTGTGTACAAAACATATGGACATGTCATTTTTCCTAAAAAGAGATAAAACATTGGTTATTGGGTTTTGTTTAAAGCTTAGGTGTTTGTTTTGGGGTCAATAGTTGAATTGTAGTTAGAAATGAAATAAAACAACAAAAACAATAAATACATAAGTTAAAAAAACAATGAAATACATAAGAAATTATCAAAACAAGAGATAACATAAGGAATAACCTAGCTCTTCCAATTTTTTGTCGTATTATTGTTTCAAATGGTCTAACGAATACATGCAGTGAAAAAGAATGCTTAAATATAAAGAATATATGATTTATTGGTAAAAAGGTGAATTTTACGACCTTATTTGCATAAATTACCATAAATATGCAAATGAGTGAATTAAAAAAAAAAATTATCATAGTATTCTATACACTTCACTTGACATGCGTGCAAATTTTCGCGGTGATCGGCCGTTTTACGGCCGAGATCTTAGGGGTGCCATAATGCCCCCCCCCCCCGGCCGTATTACGACCTCAAATAGCCCGGCCTTTTTAGGGTTAAAGGTTCTGAATTACTAAAACCCGAGAACGTCCTGGGGCTCCGCCCGAACACCCGACATAGGCTCTGCCAGCCCCCAATCTCTGCCGTGTTGTACGGATCCATTAGAAAGCAAAATAAGCCCACGAAATAATGCATATACATAATATATTCAAATGTCATAGCAATTTATCCAAATAAAAAGCCACGTAAGTGGCATTTTAAAAGTTTTATGAAAATTCCTTCAAATTCCAGAAGATTGGGTGTTCTTTTTCAGGAAATTTCTATTCAAACGAGTGGAAGCACTGGCGGCTCTGTTTTTTAAACTGTAACAATCCTCCTTGGATCAGATATAGGCCTAAAACAAGCCTCATTATCATCAGTATACAAGTGTCATTACTGTAACATTTAGGAGTAGATTGTCTAAGTCTGAAACAAAATTGAGTAATGCTTGAGTCGTGTCCGTCTTTCCAGCAATCATATTGTACATTGTTCTACTCAGGGGCGGATCCAGCCGGCGGCAAGGGAAGGGGCCGAAAGGGGCCCACTTCGTGCGAAAATTTGAAAACCGTGCCGGTCGATTTTTCGCTCATTGGGGGAAGGTAGAGAGCACAATTTTTTTCCCTCCGAAATTTTTTTTTTTAACCACCACCCCACCCCTTGAGCGCCAGGGGGCCCATCTTCTTCTTTTTTTTACAAAAAAGGGTGTTTTTACCTGTTGTTTTTCTAGGGGAGGGGGCCCCCTGGATCCGCCACTGGTTCTACTGAAGATAGGGACTGATGCGAACATAGTTTGCTGACAAGATATTGGTATTATCCTGGATGTCCAGAACGCCATTCGAAAAGGGGTGGGGGCACATACATGGATAGATTCTGTATATATACCTTATCTAGACTTGCTATGATGCACACCATGTTATAACTTTAAGAGCAATTTGAAGGCTACTCAGAGAATGAAGGGAGGCTGAGAACATTGTTTTTTTATTTTTATTCAGAAAATCTAATTGCTCATTTAAATCAGCCAATGACCCAAATAAAATTTTGAAGAAAATGGAAAGTAGACCCTGCTTACAGGTCTATCATGATTATGGGAACGGTGTGAGGATTTTAAATAAATGAATATCAATGCAATAAACTGTATTCTAATGGTTGTAAGATAAGAAATGTTTTCTTCCAACTTAGCAAATAATTTATTTCAATTTCAAAGAAGAAAGGTATCAGCTATATTAATGCAACTTTAAAAGTAGGAAAACCATAGAGATCAGTCTTCAGGAGCAAATCTGATATGTAAAAACTATTTATATCTATATGTTTTTCTTCAATAATGGAAAAGAAAACACATTTTTGGCTCAGACATGATATCCACATGTATTGAAAAGAATTTACATCTCATTAACGCTCCGGCATTCTGCATGATCTTCTGAAAAATTACTTGAGGATTCACAAGACCGGCATGTCAGATTTATGGGCATTTAGACAATTTGTCTGAGGGTTGAAGAGACCTACATTGCTGCATGTCTCATGGGCTGTTTATATAATCCCAGCTAAATCACAAGTAGGATTTTTTAAAGTTATCTTTTTTTGATTATGTTGAAATATTTGTCTTTACCATGACAAGATTTTACTAAGCGGTCAGATGGAGGAAGGGGGTACCAAAGAATAGTTGATAGTGTGCGTGTGTGTGTGTGTGTGTGTGTGTGTGTAGGGGGTAGGAGGCAACTGCCAATGCCCATATTTCCTGAAACATCACAGAGTACAGAAGACTTGTCAATTGCAATCGGCCTTCCAATCCTTCGAACTTTCTG
Organism: Mesocentrotus franciscanus; assembly: GCA_037976565.1. Lineage (NCBI taxonomy): Eukaryota > Metazoa > Echinodermata > Echinoidea > Camarodonta > Strongylocentrotidae > Mesocentrotus > Mesocentrotus franciscanus. The sequence goes on from CP137668.1 coordinate 25,615,832, forward strand.
CACTACTAAATGTAAATTTTGTCCAGTTAATATACCGAGATACTGGCCAAAATTAGAGGGAAAAATATCTACAAAAAAGCACATTTTCGGCTCAAAATTTATATTTCACACATACATAACTCAATGAAATTGATATCAACTTTAGTCAGGTGGCTTAGTGAAATTATCGTTACTTGCCGGATTTTGGTACAGGGCTTCCTTAGGACCTACTAAACGATATTAGGCTAGGAGCCCCCGGCAAAAAATTTAATTTAAGGTTGTTGGGCGGGGCGTCTTTTTGGAGCCCCCAAATAATTTTATAACATTGATTTGTTGTTGTACAAATGCCATTTTTGGTACAGGGCTTCCCTAGGACCTACTGAACGATATAAGGGTAGGAGCCCCTGGCAAAAATATAATGTAAGGGTGTGGGACGGGGGCATCGCTTGGTAGCCCCAATTAATTTAGAACGTAATATAACATCGATCTGTTGCCGTACAAATGCCATTTTTGGTACACGGCTTCCTTAGGACCTACTGAACAATATTACGGTAGGAGCCCCCGGCATGAATATCATATAAGGGTGTGGGGCGGGGGCGTCGCCTCGTAGCCCCAAAATAATTTAGATGGTAATATAGGGTTCTAGGATACCTAAACCCTGGACATCCACCCCCGGATAATCACCCCCAGTCAACTACCCCCTAGGACAACTACCCCCAGACAACTACCCCCTACGACAACCATCCTCTAGGACAACTACCCCCGGACAACTATATTTTGCCCACATGTGTATTAACTGTATGCACATACGTGTATTAGTGTATTGGGGACGTGTTTGGTGTGTTTATATCGAGTTTTAAAGCTAACTTTTAAGTAAAACCTCTAATCACCAATGGATTTAGTGTAAAAGATTGTTAATTAAAATACCTTCAAGTAGTCAGGTGGCTTAGCGTCAAATTTATCGATTATCGTTACTTACCGGATAAAAGCACCATTTTTGGTACAGGCTTCCTTATGACCTACTAAACGATATTAGGCTAGGAGCCCCCGGCCAAAATTTCAATTTAAGGGTGTGGGGCGGGGGCGTCATTTTGGAGCCCCCAAATAACTTTATAACATTGATTTGTTATTGTAAAAATGCCATTTTGGGTACAGGGCTTCCTTAGGATCTACTGAACGATATTAGGGTAGGAGCCCCTGGCAAAAATATCATATAAGGGTGTGGGGGCGTCAATATTACACCATATCACAGACACTGATAATACGTAGGGCCATGCATCTCAGATTTTTGTAAAACTGGAAACATTGTTAAAAAATGCCTTTAACATAAACGTACGCCCACTACGGCGACTAAATAAAACGTAACCTTTAATTTGTTTGCTGTTGTAATTTATTAGGCTGTATTTGTTTCCTCTTCCAAGATCAAAATTCTTTACGAAACCATTTATATTTTCGCTTGTGTATAATCGCATGACTTGTTTTCTGTTCCTGATCAGTGGTGAATGGGGTGTGCAGGTGAAATGGGGGCACCATCGGTCTGTTGCTCCTTACTGACACCCAGTTGGCATTCATACCTTATGAATACATATCACAAATATTTGCCTTCTAGTGTATTTTGTTCAAATCATGCCCTCTCCCGAAACATTAAAACAAAATTCCTCGATCCGCCCTGTTCATGGTGAGGATTGTGATGTTATTCCAATGTTTGTTTCTTCTCCTTAAGAATATGATTTTTATACTTTTGTGCAGTGAAATAACATTTTAGAATGATCCAGAGTGTGTCATATAATACGAGGCAGGGGGCTAGGGACTGCTGCCCCTGCTCCCCTTCCCGAACATTTTGAAAATACCAATTTTCGCTCCAACATTCATACTATATGTCTTTAACTGTCATAGTTGTGATATAGGACCTATTATGAAAAGTAACAGCTAAAGGTTGTGGGCCACAACTTTCATGCCACATGTTTGTGTAGTCCCATATACACATTTCTGTATACAGTGCATGGGACTCTTAGGCAACTTATAAAGGCAACTTAGCACGACTGAGCCAATTTCTTATCATTTTGATGATTCCAAAACCTCACAGTATACACCAATACGTATGTGCTACATGATCAACCTTTCCAATCGCTTCCACACAGTTTCTTTCAAAATGCCAGGGGCGGCGATTTCTTTTCATGACCGGGGCGAAATTCTAGGTACGAGGGAGCAGTGGAGTAATGAGCAAAAATGTTTTTTTTGTTGGGGGCATAAAATCCGCATCACCACCACTCTTTACATGTTACGCAGGCCCTGGGAACGTTTTTCAAAGTGGGGGGGGGGCTAAAGTATTTACGATCAGTTAGAGTAAAGCGAGCGAAGCAAGTGGAGCGTAAATTGGCGTGGGGCCCAGGGGCAAAGCCCCGGCGAGGGTCAGGCGTTTTAGGCATTTAATTAAGGTCAGATGAGGATCCAGGGGGCAGAGCCCCCGGAAGCTCAGGGGTTTGAGGCATTAAATTACGATCAGATGAGCATCCAGGGGGCGCCTTAGGGCCCTTTGTGGGGTCCAGGTGGGCAGAGCCCCCGGAAGCTTAGGCGTTTTAGGCATTTAATTACGGTCAGATGAGCAACCAGGGGCTTGCCTTAGGGCCCTTGGTGGGGTCCAGGGGCAGTGCCCCCGGAAGCTCAGGGAAAAATCATGCGATTTGAGCAACATTTGTAAATCACCGGTATCGAATTAGAAATAAACCACGTTTGAATTGTATTTGGGTGGGAGGACTGCCACCACCCAACCCCACCTCATTAGTACGCAAATGCGAGGGAGCATAGTAAATGAGAGGGTGAAGGTGACGGAATTGACTACCCTCACAGGTTTTTAAAGTTTTGTTGTATTAAAAAATTACATTCCTTAGCAAAACTATAGTATAAAAACAAGCAATATACTTTTTTCACAATTCACTTTTCTCGGTATTTACTTGTACATTAAGGATATTATGCGAGGGAGCGTAGCTACCGAGTGAGAAGATTTTTGCAATTTTATTTGTCTAAACGCTGCACTCTTGGGCCCTCCAGAGCCTAAACGTGTTTTGCAGTCTTTAGTCAGTATTTGCTTTACATTTTTTTTTGCACTTTTTCAAATTGTGGGGACGATCCCCTCAAAAATGAGGAGGGACGTGTCCCCCGTCCCCGGATCTCCGCCCCTGCAAAATGCAAGCGCATAACCAGAACTCAAGTTAATCTTTAAGCGTCTTCCGAAAAAATGTTACTGTGAATTTGAATTTTCTTGGTATCGAGCTAGTGGTAAGAAGCGGTAATCGCATTTATTAGCTAATGTATGGAATGCGCCTAATATATCGTCCGACGGACCGTGCTTTAGTTCTTTTGCATTCGTCACTGTTTGTAACCGTACCAAATAGACTCGAGTCAATCAGTTAAACGGAATATGCCGAACGTGCAGCACAGAGGTATATAGCTGGTATTGAACTGACTAAGTACCAGGTAAGCATTTGTTTTTTTCCTATTATACAAGTTTACCTCATTTACTTTGCCAACAGCGTTGCTATTATAGCTTTTCTTGAAACACTTGAATGGTTATGGAATCTGTTTGTGTTTCTAATCTTCAAATATTAATATTATTCTGCATCAAATATAAAATATTTGATTTCTACTGTGGTATGTAAAGGCATGAACTTACGTTAATACATGTACAGTACGTACAAATATATCTTTTTAACCAAGAAGGTGCACCATGGTAATACATTTTAACAAACACATCAACATATTACCTAGACATCTCATCACCATAGCCATTGTAAAACCATATATTAATGATACATGTAAAATATAGATTGAAGCAATTCTAGTCCATTGGCTGTATCCTGAGTGTGAGTTATATAATGGATTTTGAGTAATATTTGCATCTACCTGTAGTTGAAGTATAGATATAGTGCATAAACTAGAATATATGGAGATGTGGAGAAATCAAGTTGGAGCTCAATTGGAAGGAAGTAACGAGAAATATTAAAGCAAGAGAAACTGAGAGATGAGGAAAGCAAGAAGTTATTGAAATTGAGAGATGACTCGCGAGATAACCTTGTATTAATGAATCCTTTATATAATGTTGTCTTGAGAGGAAGTAGACGATTTTTTTTAAATTGGAGATTAGTGTAAGTATTAGAAAAACGGAAATAGAATTAATAAGAAAGTTTTTTTTAATCTTAAATCGAGATCAATACATGTAATTAGACAGGGAATCTGCAACTGGCATTTATGTGCGATGTCACACCAACGCGTAACGCATGTCACACACACACAAAATGAGAAGAAAAGAGACAATAATGTAAAGAGAAGAAGATAGAGGATAGAGGAAAAGGAGAGAGACAGAGAGAGAGAGAGGGAGAGAAAGAAAGAAAGAAAAAAGGAAGAACATGAAACTTAAATTTACACTTAGGCCTACAGATTACATTTCCGACTGAGTTGGCTTGACATATTATGTGCCTAAGAAGTCTGCGGACGAAAGTACAACAATACGAAAACAGAAGTTATATAAAATTGTCTTTAAGAGAGAAAGAGAAGTTATTTCTAGAATGAAATGAAAGGGGCTATGTGACTTTGAAGGAGGAAATTACAATTTCTATCGCTCGTAACGACTATTTTGAATTTCCTATTTATTTTTTTTTATTCAAAAACTTCCTGGGGCTCCGCCCAAGACTCCCGGCAAAGGCAAATTATTTACACAATTTCTTGCTGTCTGCTGCCTCGAGATCACTGGACTCTGACTGGAGCGAAGAAAGGTAACAATGTATAGCAAGAATCCCTATTCAGTGAAGGATTTATCCTTTTATTATTAAAGACTCCCGGCAAAGGCTCTCCCCTGCACCCCATCCGTAAAGATAGAAGTGGTTCCCAAGACAACCTTTTGTTGTATAAAATTGGAGAGAGTGTGAGTTTTTTGTAGTTTAAGCTTCTAACAACCACTCCCGTGGACCTTTTATTATTCACACGTCTTGCTGTCTGCTGCCTCGAGATCACTGGAGCGAAGAAAGGTAACAATGTATAGCAAGAATCCCTATTCAGTGAAGGATTTATCCTTTTTATGCAGATGCATTCTTCTACCATTCTGACCAGAAGTGCGTTTCAAACTCAATGATGTGGGCATCATCCCATTGAATGTTGTGTCCAGTATAAGATAAGATAAGATATTTATTCGTCTTTCTTTCAAATGTCACATAGAGCAGTACATGAAATCAGTACACATTTACAATGCAAACAAAACAGATTATGACAATGATAAAACAAAGTGAACTAAAAGAAAGACGAGGAGACCCTGGTAAAAGCAGAGCTTGTAAGTTTTAGGGTCCCCTCTGCACCAAATAATTGGTTGGTACATAAAAAAGCAACAAGATAACGATGATGGGAGTATATATTTGTGACTACCTAAGAATACATTAAGAAAAAGGTGGTATAAGAAACAAGAAGTGTACATAAAATTCGAGAAACTAGACTAGACGAGACAAGACGGGAGAAAAGAGAGAAAATATGAGAAATAATAAAAGACTACAGCACATCGACAATAGGCACAGCACACAACGGGCACAAGACAACAGTGGGAGGGAATAAAAGGCTGACAATCTGAAAATATTCAATTAGACACATAATATCAAGAAGAAGGAATTATATACATCTGTAATAACATAATAGATCTATCATCAAAATAACTACGAAAATGAACTACTCTACGAGTCACAGTATTTATCGAGAAGTTAAACCTTAAGTGTACACTTAACATGTCAAAAATCTTCTTACGATTGTCCACGGATTGATTTTTGCGTAAATAACTCGGAACAATCCGTAAGTATCGTAAACCGCTCGTAAACCGCTCCAAACAACACGTAACCATCCGTTAACTGCTCGCAACAATCTGTAAATGGCTCGTAACAATTTTGTTTACGATTTGTTTACGGATTATTTACGGATTATTATGAGTGCTTACGTGTTTACGATTTCTTTCGGGTTGTGTTACGATGGCTTTACGGATTGTTACGAGTTATTACGAGCACTTTAAGTGTAGTTACGAGTACTTTACTTTACTTTACGTATTCTTACGTATTGATTTGGGATAAGGTATAAAAGCTGCAAAATCGTAAGGACTCGTAAATACTCGTAACTAACTCGTAACTATTCGTAACAACACGTAAACAGGTGTTAAGAGTGTCTGCGAGTTGTTGGGAGTTGTGACGTGTTGTTTACCGATACCAGTGAGTTATTTACGGATGCTTGCGATTGACTACGAGTTGACGATTCGTAAGGACTCGTAAGAAAAATCCGTGTATGAAGGGGTCTAACGCGTTATGTAACAACAGAGAGATGCTCATTCGTAACTAGCATACTGATATAATCGATAGACATATATTCATGGAAAAAACAAACATTTGAAACAATGAGAAGTTTGTTGAGAAGTTTAATATATAGCCCATACCCACTGCGTAACCTATCAAATTTTTGATTTTTTTTTGGATACATTTTATAGAGGAAGGGGACACAATTAAGGGATGACTCAATGACATGACCCACCCCTTCCCCGCTTTGGCTCTGTCAATAATAATTCCCAAGCCAATCATTTTTTTAATGAACCTCTTTATAGTAATTATATCACATTAAAGAAATGGATAATGTAGGCTAGTGTTTGACAATATACAAAATGCAAAGATGGAAATATAAATAGCACTAGACCGCTGAGGAAAAGCTGACTTAAAACTGAGTGTAGAAACATTGAACTTTGCCCCTCCGCTACTTACTGAATTAGATTTGCTAAAAATATGACAGACTGCTCGAAACATGATTTCAAATGGTTTCAAAATGACAAAAGAAGGAATTAAAAGCTGGTATTCTATTGCATTGGCGGATCCAGGGGGCACAGGGGAAGACCGGCGCGATTTTCCAATTTTCCAATTTTCCAATTTTCGGGTGCAAAAAAAAAAAAAAGTGCTCACGATTTTTCAAATTTGCGGGAGAAAAAAATAAATTTGTGCCCCCTCCTTGTGCCCCCGTCTAAGAAATCCTGGATCCGCGCCTGTATTGAATACATTGAAGTGACAATGAGCAGTGAAGGTCGGCCGGAGTAATGCAAAGAGGAAGTCGAAAGACCCCAAAGTGCATTTGTTGGTACCATCCAGTCGTGTATGAAATTGCGAAAATGAACTCTGTTTTTATATCTGGGTTGATGACAGTCTGAGAAACCCGTTATTTGAATCTCGATGACATGGCATTGGCGGGCGGAATGAAAGATATGTTTTTTGTATAAATACATATAATTTGCAACCGGGACCTGTTCATGTAATGGCTGCCTAGATAGGTCTAGTGAGTTGCTCGATGTGAGTTGAGTTTTGTTTTGTTTTGATTAGATGAATGACGTAATCTCGATGTGAGTTGAGTTTTGTTTTGTTTTGATTGGATGCATGACGTAATTTCGGGGGAGGGGGAGCCTTTTGCCTTTTCCCGTTTCTGTTGCCTGAAGAAAAGGAAAACGAGTAGTTGTATAGTCATAATTCATAATATTGTTTTCTGAATTAATCATTGGCACACGCAGAATTAGTTCATGATTTGTCTTGTCTATTAGTTTTGAGAGAAGCTGAACATTAGGGCCAAATAAATATTTCTTTTAGAAAAGGCGTTTTTAAATTAGACTGTTATTGTTGTTGTTGTTGTTGCTGAGAAAAGCCAAGACCCTGTGACAGTATTATATGGGAACAGTCGCGGTCAGTGGCGTAGATCCTAACGTAATACCTTTTGTTCAGAGGGGTGGTCTATTCAGGGGCGGATCCAGCCGGCGGCAAGGGAGGGGCCTAAAGGGGCCCACTTCGTGCGAAAATTTAAAAATCGCGCCAGTCGATTTTTCGCTCAGGGGTAGTGAGCAAAAAAAAATTTGGCACCCGAAAAAATTAGTATAATTATTTTTCCACCGCCGCCCCTTGGGCGCCATGGGTAATGAGCACAATTTTTTTTTTTTGGCACCCGAATAAATAAATATTTCTTTTAGAAAAGGCGTTTTTAAATTAGACTGTTATTGTTGTTGTTGTTGTTGCTGAGAAAAGCCAAGACCCTGTGACAGTATTATATGGGAACAGTCGCGGTCAGTGGCGTAGATCCTAACGTAATACCTTTTGTTCAGAGGGGGGTGGTCTATTCAGGGGCGGATCCAGCCGGCGGCAAGGGAGGGGCCTAAAGGGGCCCACTTCGTGCGAAAATTTAAAAATCGCGCCAGTCGATTTTTCGCTCAGGGGTAGTGAGCAAAAAAAAAAATTAGTATAATTATTTTCCACCGCCGCCCCTTGGGCGCCATGGGTAATGAGCACAATTTTTTTTTTTTGGCACCCGAAAAAAAAAATTTCCTACGGGAAGGGTTATTTTTTTTCAACCGCCACCCCTTGGGCGCCAGGAGGGGCCTAACTTCTTTTTTTTCAAAAAAGGGGTGTTTTTACCTGTTTTTTTTGGCTAGGGAAGGGGGCCGGGCCCCCCGGCCCCCCCTGGATCCGCCACTGGGTCTATTCATTCATCCCTCTGAACAATTTTAAGTAAGGATCTACGCCACTGCTCAGGGTTGTAGCAGTTAAGCTACACTTTTTGCATGTATATACCAACAGAGTGGCTGTAGCAGAACATCTCACACACCATGGCAGATGAAATCATCAAACTACTCTCAAGCAAACATGACGACAAGAACTCACGGTATATCCAACTCCAAGATCTAGACCATTCCCATCATCGTAGATCTGGTCCTACTGATGTAGTCCCAACTGCCCCACCCTCCCCCAGCGAGATCACAGACGCCATAACCTCAGGGCAAGATGGTGAGAACGGGGAAAAAGAAGAAAAAATTCATCGATGTCTCTTGCGCAGAAACTGACGTTTGTTGGGATGGCAATCATATACTTGGCATCTTTTATGTCTTTCTCTGTACTTGCTCCATTCTTCCCTTACGAGGTAAATACACATAATTCGATTTTTATTTCTTCTTCATAGAATAGAATTTAAATCAATAAGAAATCATACTATTCTACGATTCCTCTTTTTACCTTCATCTAAAAAAAAACTTCATCTGTACAAAAACCCAAACATATCAAAGGGATAATAACAACAAAATCACCGGAAATCAATAATTCCGACTATTTCATATTATAGATCAGCCAAGACGTTTTTTTTTTCTTTGGACGGAACTTTGGGTAATGCATGGTATCCAAATACAAATACAAAGGAATAAAATACAGGTGGATGCCACGCGCTCGAAATTTCCCTTTTGGCTCAAAATTTTAAGAATGTCAAGAATCATTATTAAAAAAAATTAATTTTTGACCAAATATGTATTATCTGATAAAGACCCTCCAATTGATATAATTGTAATTATGAGTTTGAAGTAATAAAACTGTTTGATCTTTATTTGAGTTTGGGATATTACACACATATGTATGGCGCAATGAAACATAAAAAATGTATTTACTCAGAATGTGAGGTTATAAAAAACCACCTATATTTCAAATACATGTAATTTTTCATAAAGGGGAGTAACTTTTGCTATTTTAATATCTCCTGAAAAAGTACTAGTCAAGATAGATAGGTTCATTAAGTATCTTAAGGGCTTATATAAAACCTTCGCACCATCTTTCAAAAATTTAGCTGGAATCATGTCAAACACTTTTTACTTTTTGATTCATTCAATTTACGTAACTCATTTCAATTTCATCATGGAGTAATACAAATTGTATAAACTGGCCCCATGGAAGACCAGCAGAAACAATATAGTTGCAGCTGAAAATGGGCTACCAGCCGTATTTTGTCCTTTTTCTATGTATGATTACTTTGTATGTATTTGTATCTGATTTTATTATACGGAAATAAAAATAACAACAACAAAACAAGTTGTTCACTGATTGGTAATAACTCGAAGCTGTTTTCACGTACACCTTTTCTTTCGTAAAACTCACGAATACAATCATTGTCTGCATTGCATTTACTGAAATTATGTGTCCTTGGCATAATTATGTCCAAGTTCATAAATTCACTGTGCAATATGATACAATATGTTTAATCTTTATTTGTGGAGGGCCGGGGGGGGTGTTGAAATGAAATATTGTTCAGAATGGCAGAGAAAGATGGTTTTATTTTCATTCTCTTCAATTGAGTTGATATTTATTACAATATAAATCAAAATTTGTACATACGGCATGTAAGGTAAGCCATATTCAGTCAAACCTGCTTTAGTAACCATCTGTATAGAAAGACCACCTGTCTACAAATATCACATTTTTTGTTTCCCTTGAAAATGGTTTCTCATTGAAAAATGTACTAAAGGAACCTGTACATAAAGACCACCTGCCTATAAAGACCACTTTCTTGTCTCCCTTGTGCGGTCTTTATAGACAGGTTTCACTGATTATGATACATTTCCTGGAGAATCTCGATAGCACTCAGTTATTCTTCATCACTAAACATGTCTGTGAGGTTCCCCCTGCCCTGACATTTACACCCTCTATTCCTTTTCCGTGACAAATGTCTACCATTATACCATTATTGGCATTACGTTTAGGCAGTTGAAAAGAACTGAAAGAAATAATTCTTGCAAGCAAAATTCAGATTCTCAGTATTCTATTTGTTATGATGACACTACCTTGGCTTCATTCGTATCCATTGTTAAAGGTAACCCTTCTCATTGAGTGATTCAAAATGGGATAAAGATTATTTTTGATTTTTTTTTTCTTCTTCTGTTTATAGAAAAGTCTGCTGCCACTTTATTTTTTAGTTATAATCTTATGTGTTCTCCCTTGAGTTTTCATGTGCTATTCGAGATAAATACATTACCTTGCATCTTACGCGTGTGAAATAGAGCAGAGAATACTTAGAAAACAGATATAACCGAGCAGTTAATTGAAATTATCCTATGGATTGAGACAAGATCCTGTGAAAGCTTGAATACCATGAATCACTTTTATAAAAAAAAGCAATGAAGCAGAATTTAACTTTTAAAAGAATGTAAGACCCCAAAAGCACATGCATATGGCTTGACCCAAATTCGTTTCATGAGCTCAAACTTGGTTCGGGCGACTTTGACAACACATTTCAATGACCCTGGTGCTCAATCACCCGTGGCACAAAGATATGAATAGGGTATCATTAGACAGAAAACAAGTTATTCTTCATCATGATATGGATTTCATTTCATTGGTTAAGAAATTTTAGGGAAGAGCTACCAAAGTTGGGTATACTTTGATACGCATTGTAGGTAAAGGTAATGGTTATTTTATGTGTTTTGCTTTTTCAGTTTTTCGAAGGGAATAGGGTTGCGTTTGAGGAAATGATTTACACACGTTTGAGGGACGAATTAGGAAATAAAACACAGGTAGCTGCATCAATCATGGCAGTGAATATTCCTTAAGAAACTCACAAGCAAACAAAAAGACAAAACAAAACAACATAAAAATCATACCGACAAATACGTCTTAGGACCTGAATCTGCAGTCATGGACATTTTATCTAAATTTCCAGCACGACACAGGCCTACATAAATAATGATATATATTACCTAATACCACCTTTATCTTCTATGTCTCGAATCATTAACATTTTGAGAATAAGATTTATCTATTTCTTTGCATTTATTTTTGAATGGCTTTGACGAAGGTCAATACCAAATTGTGGATAAGAAGTTCCTTTTCTAATACATGTCAACAAGTCATTGTCTTTTCAAAATCGTTTTTACAACATAGGCAGAGAAGAAAGGCGTAAGCCCAACTGAAACAGGGCTTGTCTTTGGAATATATGCTCTCGTCAGTTTCATAGCTTCTCCGATATTGGGCAAATATGTGAGTATGATTTAGACAGACGACTTCTTTTAAGAATGGACTATAGCTGATCGTTTCAGCATGGTTTGAATATAGGCCTACAGAGCTGACCTCTGGAAACTGCCCGAAAGAGGCTGAAGCTCCTAAGTCAAGTTTTAATAGAAATAAGACCAAAGATCGAGGATTTCATCGTAGGCAGATGACTAATAAAGCCTACGTTGTGTAGTAAAGTGCCTTTCCCCGTTCCATATAGGTTAGATTCAGTGGAAACTTGACAGTCCGTCCATCGGATAGGACGTTAAAATTGTTAAAAGTTATATCGGAAGGAGAAACGTGAGGTTAATATTGATTATAAAGTTCACCTTCCCCTCCTGCATGGGCTCAGGTGATGCCAAATACATGACAATTAACGACGCAAGTAAACCGTTTCTAGTTGATATTTGAAAGAATACAGGGAAAGAGAGTATCACCCTCTCCAATTTGAAAGCAAAATGTTAGTCCATTCAAACACTGATCGAACCAATGGAAATTTTTTGTTGAGGGGGCGCAACCGGCTCTTGTCGCCTTTTGAAAACCAATGTGGTATAACTTCAGTAAACAAAAGAAATCGATCCCCCTTCAAATAATCCACACAAATTTCGAAATTTCGACCCTAAAAGGCACGTGAAATCTGATAAATCTCCCACCCCCCTCCTCTTACAAAAATCTGGATCCGTCCTCATTCAGTAGTCCCGTGAAGAGTTAAGAAAATTAAGAAAGTAAAAAACAAAAAATAATGTAGTGCAAGATTTGCTTGGATTGAATGATTTTCGAAACTACAGTTGGCTCTTAAAATGTTGAAATGCTGCATAGTTTAAAGGTAAATGGTTCGATCAGTGACAGATTGAGTGGATATTGATGGCTATGGATGTTCCTTTTTCTTTTTGCTATAATTATAGCTGCCTGCTATTGGAGGGAAATTCATGTTCCTTAGCGGGTCTTTTGTAACTTCTGGCTGCAGTATATTGTTTGGGTGAGTATGAAGAGAAATTCGCCCCAAAAGAACAACAACAGCAACATCAGCAACAACAAAAGAACAACAAGAACAGACACACAAAAGACGTTTTGTCTCATCGAAAAAAATTACCCAATCTCAGTCATATAACTCCAAATAATTCGAATCATTGTATTCATTTATTGGTCTGTCCGATTTTCAAAAGATGGGAAAATGTTGCAAAAAGAGATAGAGCCCAATTTGCGTTTGTCTTTTCGAGCAAACCATTATTTGACTCTTAAAAGAGTCACTAATAAACAAAAAAACACCTCATAGGGATTTAGTTTTATTTGATTTGATTATTGCATGTGAATGATATCTGGTCTAGATCACGTTTACACACGTATGCCTGTGTCTGTGTAATCGAACCTTTGAAATAAGATCATTGAATGTCAAAATCACTTTTGTTTATTTTTTCCTTGACAGATTTCTGGACAAGATTGAAGGCAAAACCACTTTCTTGGTCTACTGTTTTGTTATTCGCATAGTGGAAGCTCTTGGATCAGCTGCTACTAACACAGCAGGCATGACGATCTGTGCCAATGTTTATCCAGACAACGTTGCTCAAATGACTGTAAGCTGATACTTATTTTTTATCTTTGCTCTCATTAACGTGAATTACTTTTGGTTTTCACATAAGATTATTGCGAGAATGAGTCATGCTGCTAACCTTCTCGTTGTGACTCTGTTACTTGCCTGACACAAATAAGGCAGCATTGTGGAAGCCAACTCCAATCCAAACTAGATCAGTGCTACAGTTACTTACATCTCTAGTTTTGCATCCGGTCTCCAGATCGACCAAGGGAACTTGCACCCTTTTCTGCGCAAGCTATCAACTATGGCTATAATCGCGGTCTTCATCCTGCAGCTGAACGTAGAAGGTTCTTACACGTTCTAAATGTGATGTCATTCAACATACTGCTTAAGAACATGGAGTAAACACCATCTTCCTTCAAGAGACGCGTTGTGAATCTGTAGAAAGCTCCTCATTGAAGACTCTGGCCTTGTTAACTTAATCCCCATAAGAAGCATGGTATTGTTACCTATACTAAGCAGGGCATCCAGGCAAAATCACTTGCTTGATCTTCAGTAAACTTAAGCATCGATCAAGCGGTCAATTAAAGAAGCACTGATATTCAGTTCTGCAACATCTTAACCTGCACCTGAGGGTCTAGACTACGCCCCTCTTCTACGTATTGCAGCCTCTTCCTTCATTTACGGTGACTTCAACTACCGGAATACAATCTGGGGCTACTTAAATACAGACAGGAACGGCTCATTTGTCCATGGATGGGTGAGACCAAAGGCCTCCATCTATTGTACGGTACTAAAGACCCCCGTACATTTAACTCCAGTAGGCACAACATCTGGACTTGCCCAGACTTATCTTTTGTACATGTATCATCCAACATCCGTAATGGCTGCCCAAGTACAGTCCTCATATAGGTACCGTAGATCAGGTCATTGCCCAATTATCATCTCCAGCATGGCTAAGACCTCAATCTCCAGTTTCAACGAGAAGAAATGGAACTTCAGGAAAGCCAACAGGCTTATGTTTACTAAGCTCACCGACAGCCTGACTCCTCTTCTTTGTGACTATTCATCAAACGCGAATGAGGCATACTCCGACTTCTATATGCCATGATCCACAAAGCTTCAAAGCATTCCATACCCAGATGCAGGAGAAACCTTTACACTCCATGTTGGGATTTGAGGCCCTGCAAACCTTATAATAACGCCAACATCAGCATAGAGAGAGCTGATAAAATTTTTTTAAAAAATCAACTGAAAGACCTCCTAGACCAGAACAGACGCTCTAGAAGTCTAGATGGGAAGATCGAGGAAGTAGATGAAATCAACTTTACCCACTCAAGCCGTGAAGCCTGGTCCACTATCAACCGCTTTAATGGCAGAAGCGGTTCAGCCAAACATTGTCTCGTCCCACCTAACGCCATTGCCTCTGTGATGGTCAACAATGGGAAGTGTAAGGACTACACACCTGAGGCAAAAGCTCACACCGACCAAGTTAATGCGGAGATCAAGAATCTAACTTCCTCTTTTCCTGCATCCAGTGACCTTCCCCTCCATTTCTCCTTTAGAAGAAATTATATCTACCATCAAGGTCTTTACGGCAAAGCATCTTATATGACAACATCCACACGGAATGCTTGAAATACCTATAGACATTGAGCCTGAGGCAATGCAATAGCTCCGTATCTTTTTTTCAAATATCTTACGACAGCTGTCATTCCATCCAGATGGAAGTAAATCAAGTCAGCCTTAAGGAAGTCAACCCTGAAGCCTAAGAAACCAGCCAACGACACCAAGAGTTAAAGATGCATCTCGCTCCTATCCCATGTCTATCAGCTACTGGAGAGAATGGTTCTTACCAGAATCGCCGATATCATCGAAGACAATCTCCCACAAGGTCAACCTGGTTTCCAGGAAGGACGTTCAATTAACAAGAGGGTTACCATCATGCCTAAAAACAATTGACCAAGTGGTACGGGCGCCTCATCAATGACACCGAATCGGCTTTCCAAAGAAATGAAGCATTTGGTGCTGTCTTTATCGACATGACTGCTGCCTATACCATGTCTGGCACCGAGGACTGTATTTCAAGCTGCTTAAAACCCTTCCTGGCAGTAATTTCCCCCGCAGGCCTCGGGTGAACCTGAACAGACTCAGATCGGGCAAAATAGGAGCTGAGCCATCTGAATTTTGTGAATGCGGTGAAACCCAGACAAGCAGCCTCCTCGTATAACTGATCTTTACAGAAGTCGGCAACCACACTATAAAACGAATAAAACGAATGCGAGAAGGAGCATTTAAAAAAATATTTTTACCTATTCATTTTTTTTTTTGGGGGAAGAGGGGTTCTTTTTTCTTTTGCATGGCATGCAGGACATTACATTGAAAGACGTTAATAGCTACTATACTATTGCTTGTATATAACATTACTATAAATACCGTTAATTTCTACCAAATATCTACTAAAATATAATTTATCTCAATGCTATCAGAATTGTAATGTCGATGATACTTTTATCATGATGTGTATTTTTTTATTGTTTTTATTTAGGGTTTTCTAGAGATTTTCACCGGCATTGGTTTTGCAGTTGGTCCAGCTCTCGGCAGTTTATTTTATGGAGTAAGTTGTGCATTTTTGTCTTTTCAAATAATTTTCAAACTGGGCATTTCGCATAAAACCGACCCTAGAAAAGTTGAGATATCGTCCAAATTTTGAATTTGGACCAAGCTTTTCCCATCATATATCTGCATGTATTATACTTGGTCGTGGTCCTATATAATATCTCGCATTCGCTTTCCAGCTTTTTTTAAAATTGAGTTACGCCCTATATGTACTCGACGAATTCGGAACTTTTAATATGTTATTTATTTTTTTTGGAGACAGTGTTCGATATCAACTTGAAACTCCGCCGACAATATTTTTTTAAAAGTATAGGGTTACGTTTGGTAATAGTTTTTGGTGTAGGGTTGAGGTTAGGAATTTGTTTAGCGGTGGGTAGGATGCAGAGTTTAATTAGCAGGAAATTATCAGAGACTTCTATTCCTGCCATTCTCACTCTCTCTCTCTCTCTTCTTTTCCTATACATAGATCGGCGGATATAAACTTCCATTTCTAGTCATAGGTTTGACAGCAATGGCCTTTACTATCCTGAATATATTCATCTTACCAAGCTTGAGTAAGTTGTTGGTATTTATGAATAAGCTAAATAATGGGAATTTGTACAAATTTGCAGACAAGGCTTTTGAAGCAAAAATAATGCTCTCAATTTAGAAGAACTTGTATTTGCACTTAAAAATGTTACCATATGACAAATATGAGAAAATTAGTGACTTATATATACTGTTAGCTCATTTAAAACATTAGCTATAACTTAAGGGTCACTCAGAGTCTTCTCATCATTTATAAAATGTTGGGTAAAACAGGATTTTTTAAAAATCAAATATATAATTTATCAATTTCCATGTTCTCTTAAGATCAGTTCTACAATCATTAGACTTTTAAACAAAGATCTTTGGCAGCCTTTCTCGATTCTGATGACACATTATTTCGAATCATTTTATATTTCTTTTCATTTCCAGTTTTTTGAATTCAATTTTAATCAAAAAATTGGCGAGATACCCATGTTTTTTAAAACTTTTATGTTTTTCTTATTACTTTTAAGAAACATAAAGGCTTCACCATGATACCTTTGAAAACTAGAAAAGAAGACTTTATAAGCAATGTTGGCATTTATACTTTCATATACATCTTACCATGCTTCAATACACAATGTACGGAACAATGATTTCTTGGTGTTTTCATCAATTTTTCTTAAATTCTTTCCCTTATCATATATTTATAAAATGACTTTAAATTATTTAGTATTACCAGTACTGGTATGTGGTCTGATACATCGGAGTAGATTATACCAGTCTTCACATTTGAAGTGTATGAATTTATAAAAATGTTGTGAATAGGATGCAGTATTTTATGTAATTCTGGTTGGTTCGTTTATCATAGGTGATAAACCATTTAAATAGACAATACTCAAATGAGTATTGACCCTTTTATCAACAGGAGAATTAAGAAGGTCCAAGTTAAAGTCACCCAGTATGATTATGTAAGGACATATTATCTACAGTCAAACATTTAAAAAATATTATCCAAATAATCATTGAACTGTAATACACTTGAACTAGGTGGCCCGTACATGACCAATATTGAGGAGTTTTTATTCATGAGGGACTGTAATTTCAATTGCAAAACATTCTTGGGTGGGTGTTACAAGATTTCAGTCATGTCTTATTGTTTATGTAAAGGTACTAAACACAATTAAGAAAACCTTATCCACCACCTCTGCTGAATTTTCGGTCAAAGTGAATGAAACTGTAACCTTGGAAATGAAATACAGATGTAACGTAACGTTAACCCCTTTTCGTGTTCCATGTTGACTCAGAGTCCTGCAATGAGGAGGGCACGAGCACTGGTTCCTTGCAGGATGTGATGAAAATCCCGGCTGTCTGGGTCGTGTATATTTGCTGTATGTGTACAAGTGCTTCCATTGGCTTTATAGACGCAATATTAACCCTCCATCTAACGGCCGTGAGTACCATGAAGTTGTAGGCTATAGGCAGTAGAGGTGTCATACACTCCAGTGGTTTGATAACTTGACTGGGAATGTAAACGTCGTGGGTTTGAGCCCCATTACGGCACCTATACCCTTGAACAATACCCTGGTGTTATATGCAAACGTCACTATGCTTGAATTAGCACATGCAAGCATATATAAATCCCTTAATGTTTTTGTGCATTTGAACTAAGGAAAACATTAAGCGGTCGATCTTCCAGAGGATATTTGTCAAACGGAAAATATAGGCATACATCGTATACGGTCTATAAAGCTTTTCCTACAGAATTTCTAATTCGTATTGTTTTTTGTCATTTGAAACCAAGAACATTAACGATGTATCTGTACAGTTGTTGCATTTGCTATTGTGGTATTTATTAAAACAACAACAACAATAAAATCTCAAATGAAAGAAAAAAAACTTTCTATTCTTGAGATTTCTGCCTCCTATGACTCAAAGTTTATAAGTTAGCTAATTTTAGTGTTCTGATATTCCGTCCATTTCCCACCAGCCTCCGTTGAATCTTAGTCCATCTTCAACAGGACTGATTTTTTTTTTGAATGGTGGGATCTATGGCATCTTAGCACCGATATGTGGATACATCGCTGACAAAAAAGTAAGCGTTCTTTCATTTATATCTGTCTAAAACTACTATAATTCCTATTTCAAAATTAATTTTCTTGTTACATGATTGTCATCATCATCATCATCATAATCATCATTAACATAATCATTATCATTGTCATTGTCATCAATAGCATCCTCAATCGCGTGAGCTGCAGACCCACATTATAAGACAACTTTGAATCGTGTCGCAGTTCTCTTCTTTACTATTGCTATTGCTATTATTGATGAATAATATTTGACGTGGTTGTTATGATTTTTGATCTGTATTTTTTACATCAATATCAGTATCATACCTACCTGCTACCCTACCTGGCTGCCTCCGTCAGTTACTGACGATTGGCGACCACATCTGCACATCTTCTTGTTGTCTTTATCCATTTATTTCTGTCCTGTGCAAATCTTTTGGCTTCTGAATGTGTGAGACCTGTCCATTCTTTGATGTTATCAAACCACTGCTTTCTTTGTTTGCCTCTTTTCCTTTTTCCTTCTACTTGGCTTTCTATTATTTGTGCTGCTAAGGGGCTCCCACTTCCACGCAGAATGTGTCCAAAGTATCCCATCTTGAGGCGGGCCACTTTTCCAAGGAGATCTCT
Source organism: Mesocentrotus franciscanus (assembly GCA_037976565.1). Taxonomy (NCBI): domain Eukaryota; kingdom Metazoa; phylum Echinodermata; class Echinoidea; order Camarodonta; family Strongylocentrotidae; genus Mesocentrotus; species Mesocentrotus franciscanus. The sequence continues at coordinate 25,635,016 of CP137668.1, forward strand.
TTCTGTGTTTAGTTCTTGTAGAACATACAAAACTGTAATTACTTTTATTCTTATTCTTATCAATATTATTATTTTCATTAATATTAATATCATTATCATTATATTCATTCAAATTATTATTAGTATTATTATTACTAAAGTGTAGTATTATCATTATTATTTCTACTACTACATGTATAATCACTACAATATTGCCCATAAATATGGAATAAGTTTTCGTACCTCTTTTCATAAAGCGAAGCTAAGAATATGATTTATTCTTGATAGATAAAGTTTATATCTTCTCAGAACTTTACTGATCAATCCAGAGAGTCACAGAGATTGATCAATAAAGTTTTAACAATACATAAACTTAATCTATCAATAATAAACCATATTTTCACAATCGTTTCATGAAAAGAGGTAATCATTTTGTTCAACTTAATGGGCAACAGTGCATTATAATCATAATTATCTTTTACTAAAGTGTATTATAATTATTATTATCATTGATTTCGATATTACCATAAGCGTCATCATCATCATCATCACCATCTTCACTTTTATCTTAATCACTATTTAACGATGTAGAAATTGGAAATTGGTGATGATCATTATGATTTGGTAAGAGGTATCTTGGCTGGCAAGCGAGATGCGCTACGGTCAGTTTGAATTATATGAACCGTGTCAAGGAGCTGTTTTAAACTACAATTCCATAAAAGTATTAAGTTCATACATTGTGTATTTAAGTTAACAAGTTGAGACAAGCCTTTCGTTTAAAATATATTAAATGGACTAAATAGGTCAATATCTTATTTTACAGAAAAAGACACGTCCCATGATAACTGTAGGCATATGCCTTACGGGGATTTCACTCATGCTAGTTGGTCCAAGCCCCCTTCTTCACATACAAGGGTAAGTGCCCCTCTATCGGCTAGTTGGTCCAAGCCTTCTTCTTCACATACAAGGGTTAGTGCCCCTCTATCAGCTAGTTGGTCCAAGCCTTCTTCTTCACATACAAGGGTATTAAGTGCCTCTCTATCAGCTACTTGGTCCAAGCCCCCTTCTTCACATACATGGGTAAGTGCCTCCCTATCAGCTAGTTGGTCAAAGCCTTCTTCTTCACATACAAGGGTTAGTGCCCCTCTATCAGCTAGTTGGTCCAAGCCTTCTTCTTCACAATTAAGGGTTAGTGCCCCTCTATCAGCTAGTTGGTCCAAGCCCCCTTCTTCGCATACAAGGTGTAGTGCCCCTCTATCAGCTAGTTAGTCAAAGCCTTCTTCTTCGCATACAAGGTGTAGTGCCCCTCTATCAGCTAGTTGGTCAAAGCCTTCTTCTTCGCATACAAGGAGTAGTGCCCCTCTATCAGCTAGTTGGTCAAAGCCTTCTTCTTCACATACAAGGGTTAGTGCCCCTCTACCAGCTAGTTGGTCAAAGCCTTCTTCTTCGCATACAAGGAGTAGTGCCCTCTATCAGCTAGTTGGTCCAAGCCTTCTTCTTCACATACAAGGGTAAGTGCCCCTTTATCGGCTAGTTGGTCCAAGCCTTCTTCTCCACATACAAGGGTTAGTGCCCCTCTATCAGCTAGTTGGTCCAAGCCTTCTTCTTCGCATACATGGGTAAGTGCCCCTCTACCAGCTAGTTGGTCAAAGCCTTCTTCTTCGCATACAAGGAGTAGCGCCCCTCTATCAGCTAGTTGGTCAAAGCCTTCTTCTTCACATACAAGGGTAAGTGCCTCTCTATCAGCTAGTTGGTCCAAGCCCCCTTCTTCACATACATGGGTAAGTGCCTCCCTATCAGCTAGTTGGTCAAAGCCTTCTTCTTCACATACAAGGGTTAGTGCCCCTCTATCAGCTAGTTGGTCCAAGCCTTCTTCTTCACAATCAAGGGTTAGTGCCCCTCTATCAGCTAGTTGGTCCAAGCCCCCTTCTTCACATACAAGGGTAAGTGCCTCTCTATCAGTTACTAGTAGTTGGTCCAAGCCTTCTTATTCACATACAAGGGTAAGTGCCTCTCTATCAGCTAGTTGGTCCAAGCCCCCTTCTTCACATACATGGGTAAGTGCCTCCCTATCAGCTAGTTGGTCAAAGCCTTCTTCTTCACATACAAGGGTTAGTGCCCCTCTACCAGCTAGTTGGTCCAAGCCCCCTTCTTCACATACAAGGGTAAGTGCCTCTCTATCGATCAGCTAGTTGGTCCAAGCCTTCTTCTTCGCATACAAGGAGTATATAGCGCCCCTCTATCAGCTAGTTGGTCCAAGCCTTTTTCTTCACATACAAGGGTAAGTGCCCCTTCAGTTAATTCAGCATTTTTCAACCGGGACGCCGCAAGACATATTTAGGTGTGCCGCGAGAGAAATTTAGTTAATATTTTTAAAAATCATTGTGGTATAATCTTTATTTCGTGAAAACCGAATAATTGAAACCGCTATGAATTTTCTGGAGGAGATGACATTATAAAAACAATAAAGTTCCTTTTTTCCTCGCTTGCTCGCAACATTTAGAAACAGGATGATTTCAGTATAAGAATTTAGAAACAAATGTGCCCGTAGGTATTCATAATATATGTGGCACTTGATGAATCCCAGAGTGATGCAAAATGTATTTTCTGTTATTAATTTGGGATTGGGGTGACGCGAACTTTTTTATTTATACCGCTGAGTAAATTGTCCCTTCTTTTATTGTTGAGAGGGGCGAATACATTGATTAAGAACTCTCCAACATGTTAACCCTAATAAGGCCGGGCTATTTGAGTTCTTAATACGGCCGGGGGCCATTATGGCCCCCTAAGATCTCGGCCGTGAAACGGCCGATCGCCGCGAAAATTTGCATGCATGTCAAGTGAAGTGTATAGAATACTATAGCAATTTCAATTTTTGAAAAATTACTCATTTGCATATTTATGGTAAATTATGCAAATAAGGTCAAAAATTCATATTTTTACCCATAAATCATATATTCTTCATATTTAAGCTTTCTTTTCCACTACATATATTTGTTAGACCATTTGGAATAACAATACGAAAAAAATTTGGAAAGCTAGGTTATTCCTTATGTTATCTCTTGTTTTGATAATTTCTTATGTATTTCATTGTTTTTTTAACTTATGTATTTTATTGTTTTTGTTGTTTTATTTCATTTCTAACTATAATTTAACTATTTAGACACCCAAAACAAACACCTAAACTTTAAACAAGACCAAATAACCAATGTTTTATCTCTTTTTAGGAAAAATGATATTTCCATATGTTTTGTACACAAATCACGAAAATTAGCGATTTTCGGGCCGACATGTAAAGACAAAAGGTCACGTGACTTTGTAACGGTAGGTCCGATTTTCAAAAAATTGTTTTAAAAGATGCGCAAGACTCGAAAGAATAAAGTCATGAAGCGGCGGGGCGTCATCCGTATGCGTTCCCGCACAATCAGAAAAATCGCGGAGGAGGGGGGCCATGATGGCCCCGGCCTTATTAGGGTTAAGAAATCATCGGAATTTGTAGAGAAAACAGTACTGCCCGATTTTACCCAATTTGTATTTGAAAAGCTATCATATATAAGATATTAGTTATTACAAAGAAGACTAAATCTATTCAAATCTTAAAATTGGTAGATTAGCAATGCAAAACCTCGTTCAAGGTAATGAAATAGACTCTTTCTTCTTTGATGAATTATGTCTGTATGATTCTGAAAACTGCATACCCATTCTGGAGTGGCATACTCTATTTACTTTGTACAAAGAATGTCACAGAAAGATAATTGTTCCAACCGTGAAAATGCGAAACTGATTCAATTCATCCACAAAATAATATAGGCTTACATAACCGGATGGAAATTAAATGACACCTACACTATACTAGCGAACATACTCATATATACAATGTTGATTTTATATTGAAATGAGACAAACACTTGTATGTAAAATGATGATTTGACTTTGTTTTCTTTTGTTTTGATTTGTTTTGTTAATAGTCTCATAATCGCAACAACTGACATTTTCATAATTTTTCTTTGTTTTACAGTCAGTTGTGGATCATTGTTATATCGCTTGTGATGTTAGGTTTCGCCTCAGCTTTTGTTATCGTCCAAACATTTTCGGATATGTTGATAAGTGCTAGGTAAGTAGACTTTTCTACACTTGCTCGCATGATTTCATTTATAATCAAGAAATACTGGGGGAGGGGAATGTAGAGCTCACAAACGGAAAAATCCACCACAATGGTTAAATTATAACCAGAAATGACATAAAATGTCAACCACAAATGCAAAAACATTTCACCAACGAATGTTAAAAAGAAAAAATAATAATAGAACTCACTAGAGACAGCACGTGAAGCTTATGGAAAGAAGAACAATACTACTAAAACTAAAATAATGAAAGTAGCAAGATCATAAGGGCCATGCAAGAACATCATAATCCGTGGAAAGAAAACTGAACAGGTTGAACACTTTACGCACCTTATTGTTATCTCTAGTGATGGATACAACACCAGAGTGATCAATACCCGCACAGCACTAGACAGAAGGCATTCTCTAAAAGCAGTAGGGTACTGACAGCGAAAGGCTCTAAATTTTAGGCAGAGACTTGTAAAACGTCTGGTTTAGAGTGCAGCATTGTATGGCTCTGAAACTTGGACCATTAGGAGAGCAGAGGAAAGGCTGATTGACAGTTTAAGCCCCATCACTGCACCGAACTAGTTCTCACTACGTTCTGGAAAATGTTGCCAAACGGTCCAAACTGTGTGCGAACGGAGTTGAACGTAGTAGCAACTGTTAACGATCTGTTTAGAACTTCATGGATGGGCTCGGACTGGCTACTACAGGAGAGTGCTCTAGAATATTGAGCCTGTTCAAATGTTTCCCCGTCCTGCAATTAGACGGAGTGACAGTGTACTTAAAACCAGGCGCGGATCCAGGGGGGGGCCGAGCGGGCCTGCCCCCACCCCGCCAAAAAGAGAGAGAGAGAGAAGGAAAAGAAGGGAAAGGGAAAGAGGAGAGAAAGGGAGAAGAAAGAAGAGGAGAGAAGAAAAGAAAAGGGGGAAAGAAGGATATCGGAGGGGGGGGGGCGAAATGGCCTTGCCTCCCCCAATAAAAAAAATAATAGAGAAGAAATTAGGTAAGGGAAAGAAAAAAGGAAAAGAGGAGACAAAGGGAAGGACAAAAGTGGAAGAAGAAAAGAAAAGAAGGGGGATATCAGTTGCAATTTTCCCGCCAACAAGTTGTGGATCGGGGGCGAAAGGCCCTTGCATCTCCCCTCCCCCCGCCTCCGCCAAACAAAAAGAGAGAAGGAAGGCAAAGGGAAAGAGGAGAGCTAAAATGAAACAAAAAAGAGGAAGAAGAAAAGAAAAGGGTGAAAAGAAGGGGAGATCAGTTGCGATTAATCCCGTCAACAACGTGTGGATCGGGGGGTGGGCGATAGGCACTTGCCTCCCCACCCCAGCAAACCTAAAAGAGAGAGAAAATGGAGAGGGAAAGAGGAGAGAAAGGGAAAGAAAAAAAAAGAGAAAGAAGAAAGGTAGGGGAGATCAGTTGCGATTTTTTCCCGCCAACAAGGTATAGATCGGGGGCATAATATTCAAACATGGTTTATTTCTAATTCAATACCGGTGATTTACAAATGTTGCTGAAATGACATAATTTACCGAGATTTGTCCTCACTTTTTTTAGTAAATTATACTTCTTTATGCGTTTGTTGGAAAATGATAAAGTCCTAAATTTACAGTCAGGCAAGAAATATGCTTATTTAGAGGCCTACATGGCAGGGCCCACAAAAAACGGCGGGGCTAGTGGGCCTCGAGCTCCTCCCTTATTAAAGAGAAATAGAAAGAAAGAGAGAAAGAAAGAAAGAATAGTAACCTGCCAGTGTCACAAAATAATGAGGTATCAAAATATGCTCATCTGACCGTGATTGAATGCCTAAAACCCCTGAGCTCCAGGGGGCTCTGCCCCCTGGAGTCCACCTAGGACCCTAAGGTAGGCCCCTGGATGCTCATCTGACGGTAATTCAATGCCTAAAACCCCTGAGCTTCTAGGGGCTCCGCCCCCTCGACCACACCGGTGTCACAAATAAGGTATCAAAATATGCTCATCTCAGTGACCGTAATTAAACGCCTAAAACCCCTGAGCTTCCGGGGGCTCTGCCCCCTAGACCCAGCCAAGGGCCCTTAGGCGGGCCTCTGTATACTCATCTGACCGAAATCTAATGCCTTAAACCCACCCCCTGGACCCCACACCAATTATTGTCCTGCCAGTGTCACAAATAAGGTATTAAAATATGCTCATTTGACCGTAATTAAACGCCTAAAACCCCTGAGCTTCCGGGGGATCTGCCCCCCTGGAGCCAACCAATGGCCCTAAGGCGGGCCCCTGGATGCTCATCTGACCATAATTTATTACCTAAGACTCCTGAGCTTTCGGGGGCTCCGCCCCCTGGACCCCACGCCAATTAGTGACCTGCCAATGTCACAAATAAGGTATCTAAATATGCTCATCTGACCGTAATTAAATGCCTAAAACCCCTGAGCTTCCGGGGGCTCCACCCCCTCGACCCCACCTACGTCCATCTCGTCCGTACCTCGTCCACAGTCAGTTCATATTAAGTTCAGATCAGGTAAATTTGCCATTTCCAAGCAGTCCAAGCCCGTCCGTAATCAGTTTAAACCAGTTCTTAACTAGGTCTACCTCGTTCCCAATACGTCCAAACCATTCTTACTAGTTTGTAACCCCAGATTTAACCCGACCACCCCGTTCAGGGACAGTTCAACTCATTTCAGTTCAATTATACTTCTGCCAATTGATGCTCGACCACGGCACGTTGTAACGCGTTCCAAGTAGGACCGAAGTACGGCAATTCCGTTCGTAGTACGTCCATCTCGTTTTAAGTACGTTGTCACTCCGTCTAATAGCAGGACGGGGAAAATTTTGAACAGACTCAAAGTTCAAGAACACCCTTCCCGTCCAAGCCAGTCCGAGCCCGTCCATGAAGTTCTTAAACAGATCGTAAACAGTTGCTACTACGTTCCCTCCGTTCGCACACAGTTTGAGCCCGTTTGGCAACATTTTACACTACTAGTTTGGTGTGGTGGGGGCTTCAGAAATATGACTGTGGAAAAGAATGGAAGGAATTAGTTGGAGGGACGGGGTCACCAATAAAGAAGTACGGGATAGAGAGAATGAACAAATGAGCTTGAGAAAAATAATCTGGAGACAGAAGAAAAATCAAGTTGGACATATCTTACGGGGTGATAACATGCTCAGATCAGTGACATCTTGGAAGGGAAGATGGATATGGTAAACTGGGAAGAACAGGAATAGGGATTGTGTCAGACTTGGAAGGTGACAGATCGTATGACAAAATACTAAAGTAAGACTAAAACTAAGAAAAATACTAAAGTTATAGAGGGGTGTACAAAGAACTAAAGAATACTCTGGTATGTTGGCCTGCCTTTGACAGGACACCTGAGAGAGACGCACATGTGCCTCACGTTTGCCCATTGATCGTATTTTTGTGACTGTGGTGTAAGTCAACTTTATTGGTTTGTCAGACAAGTGACGAAGGTGTGTAGGGCACACAAATGGAAAAACCCACTACAAACGTAAAAATATTGAACCTGTAAATATCATAACATGTCAACCACAAATGTAAACAAATAACCTCATACCCATTTTTTGTATGTGTTTATAGGCGAAAGGTTTTTTACTTTATTATGTGGGGCTGCAATGCGTAGAAGCACCATACAACCTCATTAATGAGAGTGGCGCATTCTAAAAAAAAGATATAAGGGGGTCACTCCAGAGCTTGAGGGGCCTACACTGGCTTCTTTCTATTCTGGATACTTCACTGATTAATTAGAGTGTTTTCATGTTTCATTCCTTTTCCTTCTTTTTTTCCATTCTAGTTGTTATGGACTCCCTGACAACCTGGCAACGCAGTCTCTTATATCGGGACTCTTCAATAGCTCTATTACATTGGGGTACCGTGTTCTTTTTATTCTAAGAAATGTATTTTCATGACACTTTGTTTAAATCATCTTTCGTCTATTGCATTAAGAGGATAATTGAAGTTATCGTATTCCTTAAGTAGTGGCAAAAGCATTTATATCATAAACATATATGACAATTGCTGATTTGGACGTTTATATAGGGGCACTTATGAGAATGGAAAAGGGGCTCTTAAGGATAAGGGGCAACTTTTATAGGGGAATTTTATCACAGGTGAAAGGTAACATTTATGAGGAGAGGACGGAGTTATTATTAAAAAGGAAAAGGTGTACTTATCAGAAGGCAAAGGGGCACTTATTTGAGATGAAAAGGGGCACTTATTAGAAGGGGAAAGGGGCACTTAATACGAAGTAAACGGGGCACTTGTCAAAATAAAAGGGACACTTCTCAGATTGAATAGAGGCAATTAAAAGAGATGAAGGGGGTACGTGTCAGAGGTGGTAAGGGGCACTTATAAGATTGTGAAACGGAAACCTATTAGAAAGTAAAAGAGGCACCTTTGGGGGTACTTGATCAAGAGGGTGGTGTACGGTACCCCCTACCCGTGGTCCATTCAGAGAACACTCCAAAATCTCGCTTGTGCCAGCCAAGTAGTTTTGTGATTCTGTGAAATACATCTTGGGAATTGTGCTATATTTTGAACGTTTGATACTATTGAAGGATTCGTGCCCGTTTTAGCCCTCTGCACGCATACAATCGATAAGGTGATAGGTTTCTATCATTTCATAGCTACTCAGCGACCATCTCCGCATTAGCATGTTGAAAAGATGGAACTACTTGATCTCGGCTTCATAGTCAAAATTTATTGTGCTCATCATTTTTTAACGAATAGCGCTTTTTCGACCAAAAGAAAATTACTTTTGATAATACTTTTTTTCCCCAGCTTTGTTATAGGGCCAGTCGGAGGAGGTGCCCTTGTCGAGCAGATTGGATTTAATTGGACATCAACATTTATTGCTTGTGGATGTTTTGTCACCATGCTAATGATCAGTCTGTTTGGAGTGTGGGAGTTTCAATGTGGAAAAGGGTAAGATTGTAGAGAAAACATTGTTGGGGCGCAGCCTAGTTGGGAGCATCGATATCCCAGTAGACCGACAGGCCAATAGACCGCACAGTCTTTCTTGATTCCTCAGATAAGTTTTTTTCTTCAGGATGCCCCTGAGATCGGACTTGTCGGTCTCATGGGCTTTCAGTCTTGTCAGGGCCGTCGGTCTTTAGAACCTGCATGATTCTCTTCAGAAGACTCCAAAACCAACATTGTCGGTCTTGTGGGCTGTCGGTCTCGCATTGGCCCGTCGGATCAGATCATTGACCGATATGATCAACTGACTGACGGTCAGCAGAATGAGAAATTCGGTCTTGCAAACCTTATATCAAATCGTGGTCCACTATATGAATATAGGTGTAGATTCAGCGGCGGATCCAGTCAGTGGGAACACGGGTAGTCTGTGCCCCCTTCCATAACTGGCATACCTACATACCAATATGACTACCCTCGGGGTAAATTAGACTCAGATTTTATTATTATTGTTATTATTATTATTATTATTAGTAGTAGTAGTAGTAGTAGTAGTAGTAGTAGTAGTAGTTGTAATAGTACTAGTAATAGTAGTACATGTATATAGTAATAATTTTTTCTCAGAATCCTGGATACGCCACCGGTAGAGATAATAATGATGATAATAATAATAATAATAATAATAATAATAATAATAATAATAATAATAATAATAATGATATAATATCAATTGTGAAAATAGAAATAAAAACAAATAATACTGAAAATGATAATAACCACCTTCCCTTTCCCATCATTTGATTGATATCTTTGCAGGCGAAGGGTACCAAGCCATATGAAGGAACAGTCCTGATCATGTCATTTCTGGATTGCTTCTCCTTTCCTTTAACCCGGCAGTAATCAGTCTCAATGAGTCAATTAATGCCTACAAGTTGTCTGAACCTAGGTTCTGGTTATTACTGTGGGGGACAGTCCTAACTCATGAGCGAGGTCCATTAGCGTGACCATCTCCAACAATGAGCGCCAATTTTCGAGTTAAATGTAGTAAACTCTATGATCCATTTTAACTGCATTGAACTACCGTACACCTGCATTTGTTTTCTTTTAATCTTTATACGTCATTGATACTTGATACTTGAATTGTAAATTATGCCGAGTACATGTATTTACAACGAAATTATGAGAAATCAGTCAAATCTTCTTTGACAAAATAATGCCAAAGAAAAGGAACAACAAGTATTTTTACGTTTTACGAAGTAATAGAAGAATTTGTTAAGGCTGCTGTATCAGAAAATTGGCTCAATTATTAATCAAGCACATCAGGGGAAATCATCCTCAAATGTTTAACGGTGTCGTTAAATGATAAGTTATCAAATCTATGAGTTGATAGAAACTAGGCCTAACATTATTTTGTTGCAAAATGCTACATTTTTGTATCATTATGCTATTACAATATTTTACTCTCCACTTTTCTCTCCACTGGTTTATCAAGGCTATATTATTTAAATTCAGTTACTTATGGATACTTCTGTTTTGTGTCTACATGTGCAAGGATGTATGATAGGGAGGTCATTCCGTCGCTGACCAAATAATTGGTAATTACTAAATTCTCGGGAGGTGCAGGTCCCCCGAAAGAAAGAAGGAAAGGAACGTTCTTCTCAAAATGAACGAACCACTTCTGGACCCTCTATCCTCCCCTGTACCTTTCCTCTCTCCTTCTCCTTTTCGCTTTGTGTGGTGCTTATAATATGTCTGTAACATTTAGATTGTGAGTTTGTCGGTATAAGTGTATGTTAGGGGGAGGGGGGTGAGGGGAAGTAAGAAATACATACGAAAGGAATAATTTCAATTAGATATGAAGGGTATCATTGTATTCTTCATCATTATTTACTATATATCGTATTTGTTTATATATTTTTTCTTCTGGTTGAGATTCACATTTATATTTATATGTTTACAAAAGGTAAATTCCATGTTTGAGTATTCCTTTATATGACATTTACATTCACTGTATGCATTTCGTTGTTATTGTGTTAGTTTTGAGAGTGATTAGCGGTGCACGTTACTCAACTTATGACACTGTCCTAGATGAATTGAACCTCGAATCTCTTTCTGATAGAAGAAATATTTTGAGTTTGTCGTTCTTCCAAAAGACCCTACTCTACAGTGATCAATTTAAATAGTATTTCCCTCCGGAAAATAATTCAAGAACACTGAGACGTAAACCCCAAACCCCTGAACTGAGATGTAAAACTAGACGAATGCAAAATAGTGCAATTCCGTACCTCATCCGTGCACTTAACCAAAGTAAACGATGAATGATCCTCCTTTTCTTGTACCCTTCAGGCTTTGCAATTTTATCAGCTTTTTGTTTTGATTTGCTTTGTTGTTCTTTGACACCCTTCTTTTCTTCTTCTTCTTCTACTTCTTATTCCTTTTCCTTTCCTTTTATTTCTTCTTTTCTTTATTTCTAGATTTATTTTCTTCTTCCCCTTCTTCTTCTTTCCATTCTCCTTCTTCTTCTTCCTTCACTCTTTGATTTTATTGCCTTGCTTTTGCCTGTGCATTCACTCCTACCAATCTTGTATTGTATTTGTTTAATGATTTTTAAAGTAAATTTATACTCCCATTTTACCATAGTTTTACCACATTGAATTGAATTTAATTACATTTAACTGAATCTGTCATGACAGTAGTTTATCACCCCTCTTCAGCCCCATCTCTTGTCCACTTTAGGCATGGTTGTATCTTTTCACTTTGTTTTGTTCTTTATCTTCCCTTTCTTCTTCTTCTTTTTTTCTTCTCTTCTTCTTCTTCTTCATCGTCTTCTTTTTCTTTTCCCTTTTCTTCGTTATCCTCCTACCGGGTATATCATATATGCATTTTTTCCCCATTTTCGCTTTCTACTGCTTTTTTCTATACCTTTCCCCCTCTCAGCCATTACTCTTCCTCTTTTAACTCTCTCCCACTCTTAATTTCATTAATTTACATTGTATTTGCAAACTTTTCTTCTCGCTTTTCAGTTCTACTCTCGATATCTTCCACCACATACACTTACTCCGTTTACCGTTTACTGCTTACTTCAGTCCTTTTTCTTTCATATGATTTCAGTAGAATAATGTTACTTTATGCTAATTCTGAGCTATATTTCTCGTATTTATACTGATTCATTTTTCAGATTCAATATATCATCTTATGTTATGTTATATATCACATTATGTGTTATTAATTTTGTTTGTAAACTTTTGTAATTCGGCTAAACGCCGCGATGAAAGTTTTATTTGAAATAAACCATTTTGAATGAATGAATGAATGAAAAAAATTGAATAAAATATTATTTGATTAAAAAAAAACGATGTTTCTCATTCTAGTAGCAGCCACGAGCTCCGATCTACCTTTGTATTTACAGTTTGGACATAATCATTCACTTTGTAAAAGCAAGGCGTCACAGCTTCCTGTGGCATATCCAGGACTCTCTTGTGGGGAGGGGGCACATGACTCTGAAAATTCACTGACAAACACATAATATAACAAAACACAGAACAAATCAAAGCATAGTTATCATAATCATTAAATGATTTATTACTTTTTTGTTATGGGGAGGGTTGGATCTCAATTGCTGCCAGGGACACAATGCATGTAAGGGAGAGAGGGTGGCATTTCTTTTTATACTCGATACACTGTTCCTCATTTGCCACTGATAAAATATAGAAATTTATCCTAGATTTGTAAAAATAATTTAAAATATAAATAAATAATGTCCACTTTTATATGTACATGTATATCGCTTACTCATGGTGCTTAGACATTACTAGCCAGGTTTATCAACATTTATTTTTTTAATTATTACAAGGCACCCCTTCTCCTTTTTACGTTATTCTCATCCTTTGTTTTCCCATTTCCTTTTGTCGATACATGATGATCAGATCTCATATATATATCATGTATGTATGTCTTTTATACAGAGACTTAAAAAATATGATTTTTTTTTTTAGACATACCATTAAATTTTCCTATGACTTTAGGAGAAGTTATTTGCCCAATATTTTCTCAAAATAGGGAAATATCTGCAAGGAAATGGGGGGGGGGGCTCATTATGGGTCTGCATTGGTGGATTACATGTACAGTGGCATGGTACAACCAGCCTGTGCACCCTTTTAAATCAAATAGTTACATACCTTGACAAGACAACATTAACAAATATCAATAGGCCTTTTTTTTGGATTTACTACCCATGACACAGAAAGAGGTTAAAATACAGATGCACAGAAATGCTCTTAACCTATAGCAGTTTAGATTTGTTTTAATTTTATAGAGCAATCAGTTTTCCCTCCTCCAATCGGTAACAATTAATTTTATTTTCCACTCCTTCATAGTTTAAACAAAATAAAAATCTTCATTAATTGAACCAATTTAAAAGAAAATTGCAATATCACCCGAAAAATTGCCAATTTGTAAACAAAAACAGTGGTTTTATATTTTTGCAATTAAGAGACTTTAATGATTAGTTACAATTAAAGTGCTCTAATTCCAAAACGGCACAACATACTGCGTTCGAATTACACTCAACAATTTCTGTGATTTTCCACTTTCTGCTCATGTATAATGTGTCATTCCTAGCATTCTGGATCAAAAGATAATGCAAAAACGTCACTAAAAGGAAACACTGGACTGCTTTGGGTTGCAGAAAGAAAGATAGATACAAAAATAGAAACAAATAGATAAATAAGTGAGCGACTGTGACCTGGAATATGTAAACACCTCATTGAAAACCAAATTAACAATACTTTATGCTTAAGTGTACACTGGTTAATTACAAAAAACCTAATGAAAATAGGTTGGTTCATAAATGTTTCAGTCTCGAATTGGAACAAAGCGCAAATCAGGCATCAATTGCAATTACTCTGTTAATTATCAATAATTAATTTGAACCATCAGTTGACCTTTGACCTTACATTACAGTTGTGCACCCTACCTACTCCAACACAATCACACACACATACACACACTCACTCAGGTGTGCACACATACCCACATTACATTTGCGGAATGTCTTTTCTGCACTAAATTTCCATTATTGTCGTTAGAATTTTGACATAATGTAATGCATTTAATGAAGATGTACATATATTGTTCAATTTTCATATAAGAGAGAAAAAATAATTTGTATACATGTAATTTGCTCCTTTTGTTTATCACATCTCTTCCATCTCATTATCATGATGCATTGCTGTCCAGAGCATTTTTATATCAATGCCTGATTGAAGAAAACAAAGCATTACCTTTGTCAATATATTTTGTTTCCTTTCCTAAATTTCTAGTTCACAATGCAACACCTTTTTTCTTGAGTCTTGTGACTTTTAAGATGAATACGAATTTAAAGAAGAAAAGCATTTAAATATTAGGATCTCTGCCTGTATCTGAATTCAATCAATCATTCCAACACTATCCAGACAAAAATGGGTATCGATGCATATGATTTGTGCTGGAAAGACATCCCCTGCAAAGATGGAGGTGGTGGTAGTGATAAGGCAGTGGCGTATCCAGCATAAGATAAAGCTAGTGTAGCTGTTCCTTGAAGGGCAAGGAAAAAACTGTGAACCCAAGCATCGGGGCACAATTCATGAAAGGAGCTGCCCAGATACACTTACTGCCCCCTGTCTTGGGAGGATGCAACCCTGCTCCTTTATCAATTTCTGGATATGCCACCAAGAGTATGCACAAGTAAGTATAGGATTGAATATCAATGATTGTTCAAATCAAATATTTATAGTTAACAGAGTGCATGCATTAACTGCCTAATTTGCACTTTGGTTCGATTCAAGACTGAAACATTTTTGCACAAACTATTTTTTGCGCCTTTTTATAAATTAGCATGTGCTCAACCATAAAATCTTGTAAAATACTTTTAGTGTTGTCCAATTTTAATAATAGATTCTCACCCACTATTTCATAACAAAAAACAATTATGCAGAGATACACAATAATTTTGGAGAATATTTAAAAGTGTGTACATTTTTTGTATACGCACTGTATAGCACTACACCATATACACATGTATTCAAGTGCAGAACAAACATGGAAACCCATATACTAGAAATGTCATTTTAGCAGTATCATTACTTTTCTTCTGATTGCCTCCTTGGAGGATTATACATCAGAAATATACACATGTAGAAACAAGGGGGACTCATCAAATCTTGAAAACAAAAGTATATTTTAGGATGAAGTCTAGAGTACCAACTTGGTCCTCTAGATTTCATCCCATCGAGCAAACACTAAACATTTATTACAATTAGATTGAATATAAAAAAATTAAAAGTAATTGTACTGGACCAGCCAATATATATATATTTCCCCCTGTATGCAGTATTTTATCACAAGCTATCTTTGGATAATATTAATATATTTTACTACTCTTAAGTTTGTATAGGTTTTATAAAGTTTTACAATGCCAAACACAATACCTGTACATTTTTGTCAATCAATATACAGGTGTACACTCAGCAACAACAAAAAGTGGACACTCTATTGTTCAAAATTTTCCTATAAACCATCAATCAAACATAACAAAAGATATATCAAATGAAAGAAAATTTCATTCTTTACCAACATCAATTAAGATCAAGTTTTGAACATTTCAAGCTTGAATCTAGGCACATTCATTTTATCTAATTAACAAAATTGCAACAAAAAATTGAGCAACTAGCCATTTAAATGTTATTGAACATGTAACAATGAAAACAAAGAATGAGAAAAAATGGAGAAAAAAAACATGGATAATTAGTCCATTTTTTGTGAATTACCCTATAATATATTATGAAGATCGTATTTCTATCCATTTTTAACCCATTCATGCAGTGAAATGAACTATCAGGAATATGTGAGAGCAAGTTCATATCAATAACTTAAAAACTTCGTTAAATTGAAAGATTTATAAAAAAAGTCACTTTTGCACTAAAACTGTGAATATGTAAGATTTTGCTGTTTGAAGGAGTAAATTTATATCCTTATTGTGCATGCCGGAATTAAATATTTTCCTGAGGTATTTTTCAATGTATTATCTTTCAACTGGGCAAGAAAAAAATAAATAAATAAATCACCAAAACTGAGTTTTGGAGCACTTTGGTTCCTCCCTGGCCCACTATGCGGCGTGTCTAATTGCTACGGCGAACCTAGAAATGAAAAAAAGTTATAACTCCGCGTTATAATCCCACGGCGATCCGTACGGCCTGTAAAGATAGGCATACGCCCTAGGGTGACCCTGAGGCCACCGCAGATTCTCTGCGGCCGCCGCAGGTATCTCTCGATTTCGGGGGCCTACGGCCGCCGTATCCTACCCGTAGAGCAAATGTGACCTAGGCATTATGCCTAGGTCACATTTGCCCCGGCGGCCGTGCGGTCTAAAATATCTACGGCCAATAGCAATTATAGGGCCGCCGCAGCATTCCCACGGTCACATACGGTAGTGGTCACATATGTTAGGGTAGCCGCACGGCGTATTTTGAATTTGTGGAAAGAGAAAACCTGCGGCTGCCGTACGGCCTTGAAGTGATGACGCACGGCCGTCCTAGGGTGTCCCTGCGGCGGCCGTAGGTTTTTGACAAATACCAAGGCGCCCGCAAGACCACCTTATACGGGCGCCGTAGGGCCGCCTTAAGGCTGACCTAGGACGCCCGTGGAATTCCTGCGGCCGCCGCAATTTGTTTGGGGTCCGCAAAGGTCAATTATAATTAATAAAACCCTGGAGCAGCCGCACGGCAAACGCAAGGCCACCGTACGCCCGACGTATGGTCGCCGTGGAACCGCTCTATACGGCAAGGCTACGGCGAACTTAGAAATGAAAACAGTTATAACTCCGCGTTATAATCCCACGGCGAGCCGTACGGCCTGTAAAGATAGGGATACGCCCTAGGGTGACCCTGAGGCGTACCGCAGATTATCTGCGGCCGCCGCAAGAATCTCTCGATTTCGGGGGCGTACGGCCGCCGTATCCTAGCCGTAGAGAAAATGTGACCTAGGCATTAGGGTAGCCGCACGGTGTATTTTGAATTTGTGGAGACAGAAAACCTTCAGAAAATCTTCAGTATACACGTGTCATTACTGTAAAATTTAGGAGTAGATTGTCTAAGTCTGAAACAAAATTGAGCAATGTTTGAGTCGCGCCCGGCTTTCCAGCAATCATACTTGTTCTACTTAAGTTGAAGTATACGATCGACCATAAGAATTTTCAGGCGAATGGCATCCTATGTTTCGGATCTTAGAGCTTTCATAGAAATCATATCTAGACCGTCAAGTTTGAAAAACCCTGAGGTAAAGTAACATAACAATATCTCGAATTACTTTTTTTCTTATTATGTTACACACGAACCCCCTCCTCCTGAAACAAACGAATTCTCCACCGACAAATATTTCGGTCATAAGATGAATCTGTTTCGATTCTGTTTAAAATACATGACATGACTCCCGCGGGCATATGGAAATCAAATTAATCCTAAAGTACAACCTAAATAGCAAATAAACAATGAAAGAAATAGACGAACATATGAATTATCTTATCAGCCCCTGTGAACGAAAATGCTTTTAAATAATGATCCTTAGGACTACACCTAGCACATTTAATTTAACAACGACAAAAACACAGGCAGCTGAAATGACATAATTTTCTGGGATTTTGTTCTCATTATTTTTTGTAAACTATCCTTTTTTATGCGTTTGTTGGAAAATTACACATTCCCAAATTTACAGCCAGGAAAAAAATATGCTTATTTAGAAGCCTTCATGTCAGGGCCTGCAGAATGGCGGGGCTCGGGAGCTCGAGGCCCCCTCACTTTTTTGATAAAATTATGTTAAAGAGAAAAAGCAAGCAAAAGAGAAAGAAAGAATGAGTGACCTGTCAGTGTCACAAATGAGGTATCAAAATATGGTCATCTGACCGTAATTAAATGCCTAAAACCCCTGAGCTTCCGGGGGCTCTGCCCCCTGGACCCCACCAAGGGCCCTAAGGCGAGCCCCTCGATGCTCATCTGACCGTAATTAAATACCTAAAACCCCTGAGCTTTCGGGGGCTCCCTCCCCTGGACCCTTCCAAGGACCCTAAGGCGGGCCCCTGGATGCTCATCTGACCGTAATTAAATGCCTAAAACCCCTGAGCTTCATGGGGCTCAGCCCCCTGGACCTCCGCCAATTAGTGTCCTGCAAGTGTCACAAATAAGGTATCTAAATATGCTTATCTGGCCGTTATTTAATGCCTAAAACCCCTGAGCTTCGGGGCTCCGCCCTGGACCCCACGCCAATTTACGTCTTGTTCTGACACCCGGACCAAAATAAGCACATTTTCCGGGCCAATGTGGCTTCGCTCGATACGCTCTACTTGATCGTTAATACTCCACTTTGAAAAAAGGTTCCGCGGGGCCTGCATGTAACATGTAAGAGTGGTGGTGATGCAGATTTTTCTTCTGCCCCCAAACGTTTTTGCTCATTACGCCACTGCCCCTGAAAGGTGAGCCCTTTGAATGTTTGCCCCCAATCCCAAACTGCTTCCGGCGCGCCTGATGGTATTGATGTGTAAGGACGTCACAGAAAGCGGGGACATGACATTGTGTTTAAAATATGGTTATGCAACCGGGGATAAGGCACTAGTTCAGGTGTGTGAAAATGAAATGGCAAGTTCACTACAAAAGCGGGGTTATGGTATTGTTATGTTTAAAGACGTCAGTGGAAACGGGGATAAGTGTTTTTCAGGTCCTACTTTATGGAACAATCTGCCAAGTGATTTGAGAAATATTACCAGTCGCAAAAGCTTTTGCAGATTGTTCTGGAAATTTCTAATGGAGGAATATGTTTAAATGGATGCCTGTATATATACTCTTTATCTCAAGTGATAAACTAAAGTATAAATGACTTTGTAAACAAGGACGTAAATGCATTCTCTTTTTGTACATAATGTATATTATGTTCGTTAAAGATTCATGAACTTTTTGTGCATATTGTACGTGTTATTAATACTATAGACCAGGGCTTCTCAAAGTCCGAATCGCAGCGCATGCCGATCCAGACCGCCCGGGACAGTGTCTCAAATCGCCTTATTTTAAGGAAAATACCGGATTTTGAAAGTGTCAAGGACTTTTACAGTAAATTTTAAGAAATATAAACAAAATCAAGGGAATGTAAGAAATCCTGATAGGGGAACATTACATTTTTCACTATTTTATAATTTTATTTGTTTAGCTTTAGAAACAGTGGGGAATCCAAGTGAGGGCCAATCAGCCGCGGTCCCTTTTATGGCGGCCTGAAAAAATAAAGGGGAAAAAGAGAGCGACGGGAAAAACAGGAGAAAAGAAAGAGAAAAGGTAAAAGAGAAGAAGAGAGGAATACAGAAGGGAATAAAAGAAAGAAATATACTAATAAAATAAAACATTGCTACTCTGAGTAACGGGTCGGCAACGTATTTAGATAGGATGGAAACCAAATCCCACCGCAGGATATGCGTATTGCCTGCATCAACGTATAAATCACTGGCTCATCGGGGGGTGGGGCGGCGAATCAGCCGCGGCCTTCCTTTTGGGGCAGCTTAAAAAGATGGAAATGAGAAAAAGAGAGAACGACGGAAGGAAAAATGATAAAAGAAAGAGAAAATAATGTCAAAGAGAACAAGATAGAGGGTGGGGAAAAAGTACAACAATACGAAAACTAAGTTTTATGAAATTGTCTTTAAGAGAGAAAGGGAGTTTATTTCTAAAATGAAATGAAAGGAGCTATTTGACCTTCAAGGAGGAAATTACAATTTCTATCGCTTGTGACGGCTATTGTGATTTTTCTAATTTGTTTAAACATTCAAGAACTTTCTGGGGCTCCGCCCCCTAGACTCCGGGCAAAGGCTCTCCCCTGCACCACATCCGTAAAGATATAAGTGGTTCCCAAGACAACCCGCTGTTGTATAAAATTGTCCTTAGGAGAGAGTGTGAGTTTCCATAGCTCAAGACGGTCATCTTAACCCTAATAAGGCCGGGGAGCCATTATGCCCCCGCAATATTTCTGATTTTTCGGGAACGCATACGGATGGCGCCCCGCCGCTCGCTGACTTTTTGTTCGAGTCTTGCGCATCTTTTGAAAATCGGACGTACAGTTACAAAGTCACGAGACCTTTTGTCTTTGCATGTCAGCCCGAAAATCGCTCATTTTCTTGATTTGTGTACAAAACATATGGTCATTTTTCCTAAAAAGTGATAAAACATTGGTTATTGGGTTTTGTTTTGGGAGTCAATAGTTGAATTGTAGTTAGAAATGAAATAAAACAACAAAAACGATAAAATACATAAGTTAAAAAAACATTGAAATACATAAGAAATTATCAAAACAAGAGATAACATAAGGAATAACCTAGCTCTTCCAATTTTTTGGTCGTATTATTGTTTCAAATGGTCTAACGAATACATTTAGTGAAAAAGAATGCTTAAATATAAAGAATATATGATTTATGGGTAAAAAGATGAATTTTATGACCTTATTTGCATAAATTACCATAAATATGCAAATGAGTGAATTAAACATAAAATTAAATTTACCATAGTATTCTATACACTTCACTTGACATGCGTGCAAATTTTCGCGGTGATCGGCCGTTTTACGGCCGAGATCTTAGGGGGGGGGCATAATGCCCCCCGGGCCGTATTACGACCTCAAATAGCCCGGCCTTTTTAGGGTTAAAGGTTCTGAATTGCTAAAACTCGAGAACGTCCTGGGGCTCCGCCCGGAACACCCGGCATAGGCTCTGCCAGCCCCCCATCTCTGCCATGTTGTACGGATCCATTAGAAAGCAAAATAAGCCCACGAAATAATGCATATACATAATATATTCAAACGTCATAGCAATTTATCCAAATAAAAAGCCACGTAAGTTAGTGAGCACCAGGGGAGGGGGCCCATCTTCTTTTTCTTTACAAAAAAGGGTGTTTTTACCTGTTTTTTGTCTAGGGAGGGCGCCGCCCCCCTGGATCCGCCACTGGTTCTACTGAAGATAGGGACTGATGCGAACATAGTTTGCTGACAAGATATTTGCATTATCCTGGATGTCCAGAACGCCAGTCGAAAAGGGGGGTGGAGGCACATACATGGATAGATTCTGTATATATACCTTATCTAGACTTGCTATGATGCACACCATGTTATAACTTTAAGAGCAATTTGAAGGCTACTCAGAGAATGAAGGGGAGGCTGAGAACATTGTTTTTTTTATTTTTTATTCAGAAAATCTAATTGCTCATTTAAATCAGCCAATGACCCAAATAAAATTTTTAAGAAAATGGAAAGAAGACCCTGCTTACAGGTCTATCATGATTATGGGAACGGTGTGAGGGATTTTAAATAAATGAATATCAATGCAATAAACTGTATTCTAATGGGAGTAAGATAAGAAATGTTTTCTTCCAACCTAGCAAATAATTTATTTCAATTTCAAAGAAGAAAGGTATCAGCTATTAATTAATGCAACTTAAAAAAAAAATTAAAGTAGGAAAACCATAGAGATCAGTCTTCAGGAGCAAATCTGATATGTAAAAACTATTCATATCTATATGTTTTTCTTCAATAATGGAAAAGAAAACACATTTTTGGCTCAGACATGATATCCACATGTATTGAAAAGAATTTACATCGCATTAACGCTCCGGCATTCTGCATGATCTTCTGAAAAATTACTTGAGGATTCACAAGACCGGCATGTCAGATTTATGGGCATTTTGACAATTTGTCTGAGGGTTGAAGAGACCTACATTCGTTCAAGCGCAAGCGCAAGCTGAAACGTCATCTACTAAGCAATTACACTATACTGGAAGAAGAAGCATGATGTTCTTTTAATAATGTTGTCGATATTCAAACTTAATGTTTCCTTTTTTGTTGCTGTTGTTGTATTGTGCCTGGTGACGGGCCGTTGCCTTCACCTGCTGGGATGTTATTGTGCTTCGGTGGCCGGAGTGCGGAGTGCGTGCTTTGTTTGTTGTTAATGTCTTTCCGACCTAGCAGCGACGAGTTATGCATTTCGCGCTCCTGCTGTTGAGTTTCAGTGCATTAATTGCGGCGGGTGGGTGTGACGGCTTATCATCAGGCAAACATATATAGCTTTAAATAAATGTCTATCGCAAAAATGTTCTATTCATGTTTTTTCCATTATACATGTACCAAGATGTTAGCGTCATTGCCAATCAGTGTCTTTGCCGGCGCGGCTACATCAATTTTTTTTTTCTACGCATAACATCTTTGAATTTCTTTGAATTGCCATTGCGTACAGGTAGTGAAAATGTCATACAAGTATTGCTAAGTATAATTATGACCAATGTTTACCTTTTCCTCAGAATAAGTTTCAATTTAATCCCACTACGTTATCTAAAAAAACAAAAAACTAGACTATTTCATTGTTATAACTTCCGGAGCCTATGACCTACAAGCATTGCTTTCTCTTTAGGCTCCATCATATTTCTCCTTTTACGTAACTTAGTCTTATGTATAAATCTCTTCGTTTGTATGAATACAAAACAAATGAAAAAAAAAAATGTAACATGCCAAATGTAACGATGTATTATACAACATGTGAAATATGAAAATAAACTGAAACTGAAACTGAAACTGAAACTGAAACATTGCTGCATGTCTCATGGGCTGTTTATATAATCCCAGCTAAATCACAAGTAGGATTTTTAAAGTTATGTTTCTTTGATTATGTTGAAATATTTGTCTTTACCATGACAAGATGTTAAGCGGTCAGATGGAGGGAGGGGGTGCCAAAGAATAGTTGAAAGTGTGCGTGTGTGTGTGTGTGTGTGTGTGTGTGTAGGGGGTAAGAGGCAACTGCCAATGCCCATATTTCCTGAAACATCACAGAGTACAGAAGACTTGTCAATTGCAATCAGCCTTCCAATCGTTCGAACTTTCTGCACTACTAAATGTCCAATCACTTTTGTCCAGTTAATATACCGAGATACCGGCCAAAATTAGAGGGAAAAATATCTACAAAAAAGCACATTTTCGGCTCAAAATTTATATTTCACACATACATAACTCACTGAAATTGATATCAACTTTAGTCAGGTGGCTTATATTAGTGAAATTAACGTTACTTGCCGGATAAAAGCACTATTTTTGGTACAGGGCTTCCTTAGGACCTACTAAACGATATTAGGCTAGGAGCCCCCGACAAAAATTTTAATTTAAGGTTGTGGGGGCGGGGGTCTTTTTGAGCCCCCAAATAATTTTATAACATTGATTTGTTGTTGTACAAAATGCCATTTTTGGTACAGGGCTTCCCTAGGACCTATTGAACGATATTAGGGTAGGAGCCCCTGGAAAAAATATCATGAAAGGGTGTGGGACGGGGGCATCGCTTGGTAGCCCCCAATTAATTTAGAACGTAATATAACATCGATTTGTTGTCGTACAAATGCCATTTTTGGTACACGGCTTCCTTAGGACCTACTGAACGATACATGTATTACGGTAGGAGCCCCCGGCATGAATATCATATAAGGGTGTGGGGCGGGGCGTCGCCTCGTAGCCCCAAAATAATTTAGAAGGTAATATAGGGTTCTAGGACACCTAACCCCTGGACATCCACCCCGGATAATCACCCCAGTCAACTACCCCTAGGACAATTACCCCCTAGAACAACTGCCCCCTAAGGCAACCACCCTCTAGGACGACTATCCCCCGGGACAATTACCCCCCGGACAACTACCCCCAGACAACTACCCCCTAGGACAACTACCCCCGGACAACTATCCTAGGGGGTAGTTATCCGGAGGTAGTTTTCCGGGGGTAGTTATCCTAGGGGGTAGTTGTCTTGGGGGTAGTTGTCCGGGGGTAGTTGTCCCGGGGGTAGCCGTCCTGGAGGGTGGTTGCCCTAGGGGGTAGTTGTCCTAGGGGGTAGTTGTCCTAGGGGTTAATTGACTGGGGTGGTTATCCGGGGGTGGATGTCCAGGGAGTAGGTGTCCGGATACGATTATGAAGTGCTTTAAAAAAGTAAAAAAGTAAAAATCTTTGAGTGACCGGTTTTACCATACTCATTTTCCCAATAGACTGTAGTGTTATAAAGCTGTTCAAAACCGTTGGGATAACGGTTTCTGAAATTGTGAATTCCAATCATAAATATCTTGATAATCAAACATGCGATTGGCTTGTAAAATTCATGGGATTCATTTCTGACCTAAAGGTATATAATTATGATCGCAGCATCAGCTAAATCCAGGATTTTGTTTAAAATCATAGGCAAAGTTATATACCTTTAAAAAGCATAGCTATTGATTAGAAGAGATCTCTATATCCATTTTTTAAAACTATAGATCAAGACAATGGTTTAGCCAACGCGGTTCTAGGCGGACACAATATGGCGACTACTGCTTTGTTTGACAAGCACAAAACAAACGAATATACGTGATATGCGATGCGGGTTTTTATACATGTACATCATGAGATATCATATGTCCAAAAAGAAAAGAAATAAGCGGAGGGCCAAAGTAAAATACCATGCTTAGTTTTTTAGTTGCCTGCCACTACCACACAAACTAAGCACACCTTATTCATTCGAAAGATTTTATCATAATACACAATATTTCAGAGGTGTTTTTTTAATGAATTTGTAGCGAACACCCCTAAATCGGAGGGGGCATCCAAAAAAGAGGCCCTTTTGACGAAAAATAGTATTTGGTGAATAACATTTTAAGGAAACCTTAAACTACCATGAATTTGGTATTATATGAAAGAAATTTAAATTATCTATATTTTGATACCAACTTCAACGGAATTGGGATTACTTAACATCGAAAATTTAAGTAAAAAACACGATTTTTTGGGGTGTGTTTTCGAAATTTTAAATTTTATCGAAAACCGTTATTTTCCATATTTCAAAATGGGAGAGGTGCCTTTTTCGTAACTTTCCAGGAATTTGCCCATGTACAAGGACAATATTTTGTGCGGAGGAGAGGCTTAGGCCTATATCTCTTTTCAGTGAACAGTTATAGCAACCCAAAGTTATTGATTTAATTTTAACAAAAACGACATTTTTGCCCACATGTGTATTAACTGTATGCACATACGTGTATTAGTGTATTGGGGACGTGTTTGGTGTGTTTACATCGAGTTTTAAAGATAACTTTTAAGTAAAACCTCTAATCACCAATGGATTTGGTGTAAAAAGATTGTTAATTAAAATACCTTCAAGTAGTCAGGTGGCTTAGCGTCAAATTTATCTATTATCGTTACTTGCCGGATAAAGGCACCATTTTTGGTACAGGGCTTCCTTATGACCTACTAAACGATATTAGGCTAGGAGCCCCCGCCCAAAATTTCAATATAAGGGTGTGGGGCAGGGGCGTCTTTTTGGAGCCCCCAAATAACTTTATAACATTGATTTGTTATTGTAAAAATGCCATTTTTGGTACAGGGCTTCCTTAGGATCTACTGAACGATATTAGGGTAGGAGCCCCTGGCAAAAATATCATATAAGGGTGTGGGGGGGGGGGCTTCAATATTACACCATATCACAGACACTGATAATACGTAGGGCCATGCATCTCAGATTTGTAAAACTGGAAACATTGTTAAAAATGCCTTTGACATAAACGTACGCCCACTACGGCGACTAAATAAAACGTAACCTTTAATTTGTTTGCTGTTGTAATTTATTAGGCTGTATTTGTTTCCTCTTCCAAGATCAAAATTCTTTACGAAACCATTT
The DNA here is from genome assembly GCA_037976565.1 of Mesocentrotus franciscanus. Lineage (NCBI taxonomy): Eukaryota > Metazoa > Echinodermata > Echinoidea > Camarodonta > Strongylocentrotidae > Mesocentrotus > Mesocentrotus franciscanus. Next base: position 25,660,736 of record CP137668.1, read on the forward strand.
ATATTTTCGCTTGTGTATAATCGCATGAATTGTTTTCTGTTCCTGATCAGCAGTGGAGAATGGGGGGTGTTTGTGCAGGTGGAATGGGGCACCATCGGTCTGTTGCTCCTTACTGACACCCAGTTGGCATTCATACCTTATGAATACATATCACAAATATTTGCCTTCTAGTGTATGTTGTTCAAACCAGGCCCTCTCCCCGAAACTTAAGAATATTAATTTTTGTTACTTTTGTGCAGTGAAATAACATTTTAGAATGATCCGGGGTGTATCATATAATAATTATGAGGCATGGGTCTAGGGACTGCTGCCCCTGCTCCCCTTCACGAACATTTTGAAAATACCAAGATTCGCTCCAACATTCATACTCTATGTCTTTAACTGTCATAGTTGTGATATAGGACCTATTATGAAAAGTAACAGCTAAAGGTTGTAGGCCACAACTTTCATGCCACATGTTTGTGTAGTCCCATATACACATTTCTGTGTACAGTGCATGGGACTCTTAGGCAACTTATTATATAGGCAACTTAGCACGACTGAGCCAATTTCTTATCATTTTGACGATTCCAAAACCTCACAGTTTACACCAATACGTATGTGCTACATGACGAGGGAGCGGTGGCGTAATGAGCAAAAAAAAAATTTTTGTGGGGGATAAAATCCGCATCACCACCACTCTTACATGTTACGCAGGCCCTGGAAACGTTTTTCAAAGTGGGGGGCTAAAGTATTTACGATCAGGTAGAGCAAAGCGAGCGAAGCAAGTGGAGCGTAAATTGGCGTGGGGTCCAGGGGCAAAGCACCGGCGGGGGTCAAGGGGCGGAGCCCCATGAAGCTTAGGGGTTTCAGACATTTAATTAAGGTCAGATGAGGATCCAGGGGGCAGAGCCCCCGGAAGCTCAGGGGTTTTAGGCATTAAATTACGATCAGATGAGCATCCAGGGGCCGCCTTAGGGCCCTTTGTGGGGTCCAGGGGCAGAGCCCCGGAAGCTCAGGGGTTTTAGGAATTTAATTACGGTCAGATGAGCAACCAGGGGCTTGCCTTAGGGCCCTTGGTGGAGTCCAGGGCAGAGCCCCGGAAGCTCAGGGAAAATCATGCCATTTGAGCAACATTTGTAAATCACTGGTATCGAATTAGAAATAAACCACGTTTGAATTGAATCAAGCCCCCCATAAGTACGCAAATGAGAGGGAGCATAGTAAATGAGAGGAGTGAAGGTGACGGAAGTGACTACCTCATCACAGGGTTTTAAAGTTTTGTTGTATTAAAAAAAATACATTCCTTAGCAAAACTATAGTATAAAAACAAGCAATATACTTTTTTCACACTTCACTTTTCTCGGTATTTACTTGTACACTTTAAGGATATTATGCGAGGGAGCGTAGCTACCGAGTGAGAAGATTTTTGCAATTTTATTTGTCTAAACGCTGCACTCTTGGGCCCTCCAGAGCCTAAACGTGTTTTGCAGTCTCAGTCAGTATTTGCTATACATTTTGTTTGCACTTTTTCAAATTGTGAGAGGAGGGACGTGCCCCCGTCCCCCCACCCGGATCGCCGCCCCTGCAAAATGCAATCGCATAACCAGAACTCAAGTTTATCTTTAAGTGTCTTCCGAAAAAATGTTACTGTGAATTTGAACTTTCTTTGGTATCGAGCTAGTGGTAAGAAGCGGTAATCGCATTTATTAGCTAATGTATGGAATGCGCCTAATATATCGCCCGACGGACCGTGCTTTAGTTCTTTTGCATTCGTCACTGTTTGTAACCGTACCAAATAGCCTTGAGCCAATCAGTTAAACGGAATATGCCGAACGTGCAGTACAGACGTATATAGCTGGTATTGAACTGACTAAGTACCAGGTAAGATTTTTTTTTTTTTTTTTTTTTTACTATTATACAAGTTTACCTCATTCACTTTGCCAAAAGCGTTGTCATTATAGCTGTATCGGCGCTGGTGTCAAAAGGGCAGGTTATAAACATATCAGGGGGTTCTGCGTTTACGGTTGCCTTATATCCATCAATCATTCAAATTTATTTCTTCTAAAACAAAGAATATTCGTATTAAAATATGATTCATTACAGTGAATAGGCATGTGTACAACAAATTTTCAGCGATGAACAGAAACGTGTAGGCACTCATAGTAAATTTTGAATGTTTTAATAGAACTTGCATTAGGGGAACTATCATTGAAAACTACCTATTATATGAAGAAAAAAAGAAGTCTCTTCTACAGCTTTCCATTATGCAAGTCACATGAACCCTACCGTGAACCCTTTTGTTGCTTCTTCTCTTGTGTGTGCTTATAATGATTTTCACCACTGAATGTTTCAATTGACTGTATTTGAGGGCACCTGTATCATTTATACTCGTAGTGGGTTGGTTTAGGGTAATAGAAAATCGACTTTCGGGACACGGCGGACAAAAGAACCATTTTTGGTGTGCAGCTTTCTTATGGTATATAAAACGATTTTGTCCACTTAATGTTACCAAACTCTCATTAATATCAAGTATAGGAGTATTATATTAATGTAACAATATCATAATACGCCATAGGTATATTCAGTTTCAGTTTATCGTTTTCCTTATTTCAAATTATACAAAATATTACAATATAAAACATTTTTGTGTAAATTATAATCACACAAAAGGAAATTAGATACATGTTCAAAATTTAGTTATTGATCGAGTTATTCAACAGCTCTTACAAAAAGACGAATATATTTATTTGATAGTGAAATATGACGAAACCTATTATTGTATGTGCATTCGTTACATTACCGAACCCAAAAGATATGAAGACCATGATATATAATGGTTGTGTTTTGGGATAATCATATGATGATTGGAATCAGTGCGACATGTATTTTGTCATCCTTATAAAATAAGAATGATCATATTAGATATATGGTAAGGAAAAAAAATGATGAATTCTCATATAGGCCTATGTTGAATTTCAGTTATGTCGAGTTTTGAGAAACGATGACGAAATCCGATCGAGCACATTAATTCTTCTTCTTCTTATTTTTTTATTTGGGGGGAGGGGGTAAGATGGGACAAGACTAAGATAACACATTCAGGCGTGCATTCACTTATAATGTATTAAATCATGTCATTCTACTTTGCTTTGATATGAAAATAGAGTTTGCCCCTTTAATTAGCTGTTTGCTTAACATCAAAAGACATTATACTACAGAGTTTAATGTTTTATTATTGCAATCATATGTATTTATACAATGCAAATGATAGAAATTTATTGGGGGAAATTATTCGGAAGGTAACAAAATCTGCGTGATCGCAAATTTAACCATATCCCCCTTGATTTTGATTAGCTGTTGAGCCCTGTTACCATGGTAGTTGCCATCGATGGCAAAGTTACCATCAATGGTAAGTTTTATGCAACGGGGCCCAGAAATAGAATTAGGCTATATGTTTTTAACATCTGGGAAATAATCACAATATAAAATTCCCGAGAATATCAATTGTTATCAATATCATTCATATTTCCCCCATGCAATCATACACTGAGTTTGCGATCCTTTATTCCACGACTGAAGCCAAACTTTTTTGTCCTCTCAGAGGTATATATATTTCAATTTTGCAGGAGACGCGATGGCTCAGTGGTAGAGCAGTGGTCTCGTATATTGATCCTTGGACATAATACCCCAAAATGAATGGGTCTCCCTGGATTATAACTGAATACCTGGCTCTATCTAGGGATCGTGACTATAACAAAAGAAAGTTTGACAAACTTAAACAAAAATCAGCAGAAGCAGGTCAGGAAATCAATGAACTTTGGGATAAATATAAATATCTCAGAAATAAAGTAAATATCTTAAATAAAAAGCTGAAAATTGACTTTTTTCGCAACAAAATTCAACAATGTGCAAACAAATTGCAAAATTGGTGGAAAGTCCTGAAAAATTTACTCCCGAAGAAAAAGGTTTCAGTTAATCCGAATATTAACACAGGAACTCATATGACTTCAGACAAGGTAGACATTGCAAAGTCATTCAACGAATTGTTTGTTAGTGTTGGAAAACGACATTCCCCTCTTAACCAACAAAGTTTTAATTCCTTGAATACATTATCAAGGGTTGAATCAACGTTTAAATTCAAAAGCATCGACTCGGAGTTTGTAAAAAGAGAACTTGGGAAAATTGATGTTAACAAAGCTGTTGGTCTGGATGACTTACATCCAAGATTATTGAAAATCGCTGCCCCTTTTATAGCTGAACCACTTTCAATAATCTTTAACAAATCTTTAAGCTCAGGATGCTTCCCAAGTGATTTCAAAAGAGCCAAGATTATTCCAGTACCAAAAGTAGTGGAACAAGTGACATTGGCAATTACAGGCCAATTTCTTTATTGTCCTGTCTGTCAAAGATCCTTGAAAAGGCAGTCCATGCCCAGCTTTACGATTATCTTCAAGAATACAAACTGCTATCTCAACGCCAATCGGGTTTTCGCCCAAAGCATTCAACTGCGACTTGTCTAATTGAAATAACCGATTACTTGTTAAACAATATTGATTGGGGTTTGATAACAGGGCGATATTCCTTGATCTCAAAAAGGCGTTTGATGTTATATCTCACGAAATATTGTTATTAAAAATGCCATATTATGGTATTAATTATGTTGAATTAGACTGGTTCTCTTCATACCTAACTAATAGGCAACAATGCGTCTCATTTC
>CP137668.1:25665931-25687292 GCA_037976565.1 Mesocentrotus franciscanus
TCATTGTTTCAAATGTTTGTTTTTCCATGAATATATGTCTATCGATTATATCAGTATGCTAGTTACGAATGAGCATCTCTCTGTTGTTACATAACGCGTTAGACCCCTTCATACACGGATTTTTCTTACGAGTCCTTACGAATCGTCAACTCGTAGTCAATCGCAAGCATCCGTAAATAACTCACTGGTATCGGTAAACAACACGTCACAACTCCCAACAACTCGCAGACACTCTTAACACCTGTTTACGTGTTGTTACGAATAGTTACGAGTTAGTTACAGTATTTACGAGTCCCACGATTTTGCAGCTTTTATACCTTATCCCAAATCAATACGTAAGAATACGTAAAGTAAAGTAAAGTACTCGTAACTACACTTAAAGTGCTCGTAATAACTCGTAACAATCCGTAAAGCCATCGTAACACAACCCGAAAGAAATCGTAAACACGTAAGCACTCATAATAATCCGTAAATAATCCGTAAACAAATCGTAAACAAAATTGTTACGAGCCATTTACAGATTGTTGCGAGCAGTTAACGGATGGTTACGTGTTGTTTGGAGCGGTTTACGAGCGGTTTACGATACTTACGGATTGTTCCGAGTTATTTACGCAAAAATCAATCCGTGGACAATCGTAAGAAGATTTTTGACATGTTAAGTGTACACTTAAGGTTTAACTTCTCGATAAATACTGTGACTCGTAGAGTAGTTCATTTTCGTAGTTATTTTGATGATAGATCTATTATGTTATTACAGATGTATATAATTCCTTCTTCTTGATATTATGTGTCTAATTGAATATTTTCAGATTGTCAGCCTTTTATTCCCTCCCACTGTTGTCTTGTGCCCGTTGTGTGCTGTGCCTATTGTCGATGTGCTGTAGTCTTTTATTATTTCTCATATTTTCTCTCTTTTCTCCCGTCTTGTCTCGTCTAGTCTAGTTTCTCGAATTTTATGTACACTTCTTGTTTCTTATACCACCTTTTTCTTAATGTATTCTTAGGTAGTCACAAATATATACTCCCATCATCGTTATCTTGTTGCTTTTTTATGTACCAACCAATTATTTGGTGCAGAGGGGACCCTAAAACTTACAAGCTCTGCTTTTACCAGGGTCTCCTCGTCTTTCTTTTAGTTCACTTTGTTTTATCATTGTCATAATCTGTTTTGTTTGCATTGTAAATGTGTACTGATTTCATGTACTGCTCTATGTGACATTTGAAAGAAAGACGAATAAATATCTTATCTTATCTTATACTGGACACAACATTCAATGGGATGATGCCCACATCATTGAGTTTGAAACGCACTTCTGGTCAGAATGGTAGAAGAATGCATCTGCATAAAAAGGATAAATCCTTCACTGAATAGGGATTCTTGCTATACATTGTTACCTTTCTTCGCTCCAGTGATCTCGAGGCAGCAGACAGCAAGACGTGTGAATAATAAAAGGTCCACGGGAGTGGTTGTTAGAAGCTTAAACTACAAAAAACTCACACTCTCTCCAATTTTATACAACAAAAGGTTGTCTTGGGAACCACTTCTATCTTTACGGATGGGGTGCAGGGAGAGCCTTTGCCGGGAGTCTTTAATAATAAAAGGATAAATCCTTCACTGAATAGGGATTCTTGCTATACATTGTTACCTTTCTTCGCTCCAGTCAGAGTCCAGTGATCTCGAGGCAGCAGACAGCAAGAAATTGTGTAAATAATTTGCCTTTGCCGGGAGTCTTGGGCGGAGCCCCAGGAAGTTTTTGAATAAAAAAAAATAAATAGGAAATTCAAAATAGTCGTTACGAGCGATAGAAATTGTAATTTCCTCCTTCAAAGTCACATAGCCCCTTTCATTTCATTCTAGAAATAACTTCTCTTTCTCTCTTAAAGACAATTTTATATAACTTCTGTTTTCGTATTGTTGTACTTTCGTCCGCAGACTTCTTAGGCACATAATATGTCAAGCCAACTCAGTCGGAAATGTAATCTGTAGGCCTAAGTGTAAATTTAAGTTTCATGTTCTTCCTTTTTTTCTTTCTTTCTTTCTCTCCCCTCTCTCTCTCTCTGTCACTCTCCTTTTCCTCTATCCTCTATCTTCTTCTCTTTTACATTATTGTCTCTTTTCTTCTCATTTGTGTGTGTGTGACATGCGTTACGCGTTGGTGTGACATCGCACATAAATGCCAGTTGCAGATTCCCTGTCTAATTACATGTATTGATCTCGATTTAAGATTAAAAAAAACTTTCTTATTAATTCTATTTCCGTTTTTCTAATACTTACACTAATCTCCAATTTAAAAAAAATCGTCTACTTCCTCTCAAGACAACATTATATAAAGGATTCATTAATACAAGGTTATCTCGCGAGTCATCTCTCAATTTCAATAACTTCTTGCTTTCCTCATCTCTCAGTTTCTCTTGCTTTAATATTTCTCGTTACTTCCTTCCAATTGAGCTCCAACTTGATTTCTCCACATCTCCATATATTCTAGTTTATGCACTATATCTATACTTCAACTACAGGTAGATGCAAATATTACTCAAAATCCATTATATAACTCACACTCAGGATACAGCCAATGGACTAGAATTGCTTCAATCTATATTTTACATGTATCATTAATATATGGTTTTACAATGGCTATGGTGATGAGATGTCTAGGTAATATGTTGATGTGTTTGTTAAAATGTATTACCATGGTGCACCTTCTTGGTTAAAAGATATATTTGTACGTACTGTACATGTATTAACGTAAGTTCATGCCTTTACATACCACAGTAGAAATCAAATATTTTATATTTGATGCAGAATAATATTAATATTTGAAGATTAGAAACACAAACAGATTCCATAACCATTCAAGTGTTTCAAGAAAAGCTATAATAGCAACGCTGTTGGCAAAGTAAATGAGGTAAACTTGTATAATAGGAAAAAAACAAATGCTTACCTGGTACTTAGTCAGTTGAATACCAGCTATATACCTCTGTGCTGCACGTTCGGCATATTCCGTTTAACTGATTGACTCGAGTCTATTTGGTACGGTTACAAACAGTGACGAATGCAAAAGAACTAAAGCACGGTCCGTCGGACGATATATTAGGCGCATTCCATACATTAGCTAATAAATGCGATTACCGCTTCTTACCACTAGCTCGATACCAAGAAAATTCAAATTCACAGTAACATTTTTTCGGAAGACGCTTAAAGATTAACTTGAGTTCTGGTTATGCGCTTGCATTTTGCAGGGGCGGAGATCCGGGGGGGACGGGGGGGGGGACACGTCCCCTCCTCATTTTTGAGGGGATCGTCCCCCTCACAATTTGAAAAAGTGCAAAAAAAAATGTAAAGCAAATACTGACTAAAGACTGCAAAACACGTTTAGGCTCTGGAGGGCCCAAGAGTGCAGCGTTTAGACAAATAAAATTGCAAAAATCTTCTCACTCGGTAGCTACGCTCCTCGCATAATATCCTTAATGTACAAGTAAATACCGAGAAAAGTGAATTGTGAAAAAGTATATTGCTTGTTTTTATACTATAGTTTTGCTAAGGAATGTAATTTTTAATACAACAAAACTTTAAAAACCTGTGAGGGTAGTCAATTCCGTCACCTTCACCCTCTCATTTACTATGCTCCCTCGCATTTGCGTACTAATGAGGTGGGGGGGGGGGGTTGGGTGGTGGCAGTCCTCCCACCCAAATACAATTCAAACGTGGTTTATTTCTAATTCGATACCGGTGATTTACAAATGTTGCTCAAATCGCATGATTTTTCCCTGAGCTTCCGGGGGCACTGCCCCTGGACCCCACCAAGGGCCCTAAGGCAAGCCCCTGGTTGCTCATCTGACCGTAATTAAATGCCTAAAACGCCTAAGCTTCCGGGGGCTCTGCCCACCTGGACCCCCAAAGGGCCCTAAGGCGCCCCTGGATGCTCATCTGATCGTAATTTAATGCCTCAAACCCTGAGCTTCCGGGGCTCTGCCTGGATCCTCATCTGACCTTAATTAAATGCCTAAAACGCCTGACCTCGCCGGGGCTTTGCCCTGGGCCCCACGCCAATTACGCTCCACTTGCTTCGCTCGCTTTACTCTAACTGATCGTAAATACTTTAGCCCCCCACTTTGAAAAACGTTCCCAGGGCCTGCGTAACATGTAAGAGTGGTGGTGATGCGGATTTTATGCCCCCAACAAAAAAAACATTTTTGCTCATTACTCCACTGCTCCTCGTACCTAGAATTTCGCCCCCCGGTCATGAAAAGAAATCGCCGCCCCTGGCATTTTGAAAGAAACTGTGTGGAAGCGATTGGAAAGGTTGATCATGTAGCACATACGTATTGGTGTATACTGTGAGGTTTTGGAATCATCAAAATGATAAGAAATTGGCTCAGTCGTGCTAAGTTGCCTTTATAAGTTGCCTAAGAGTCCCATGCACTGTATACAGAAATGTGTATATGGGACTACACAAACATGTGGCATGAAAGTTGTGGCCCACAACCTTTAGCTGTTACTTTTCATAATAGGTCCTATATCACAACTATGACAGTTAAAGACATTAGTATGAATGTTGGAGCGAAAATTGGTATTTTCAAAATGTTCGGGAAGGGAGCAGGGGCAGCAGTCCCTAGCCCCTGCCTCGTATTATATGACACACTCTGGATCATTCTAAAATGTTATTTCACTGCACAAAAGTATAAAAAAATCATATTCTTAAGGAGAAGAAACAAACATTGAATAACATCACAATCCTCACCATGAACAGGGCGGATCGAGGAATTTTGTTTTAATGTTTCGGGGAGAGGGCATGATTTGAACAAAATACACTAGAAGGCAAATATTTGTGATATGTATTCATAAGGTATGAATGCCAACTGGGTGTCAGTAAGAGCAACAGACCGATGGTGCCCCCATTTCACCTGCACACCCCCCCCCATTCACCACTGATCAGGAACAGAAAACAAGTCATGCGATTATACACAAGCGAAAATATAAATGGTTTCGTAAAGAATTTTGATCTTGGAAGAGGAAACAAATACAGCCTAATAAATTACAACAGCAAACAAATTAAAGGTTACGTTTTATTTAGTCGCCGTAGTGGGCGTACGTTTATGTTAAAGGCATTTTTTAACAATGTTTCCAGTTTTACAAAAATCTGAGATGCATGGCCCTACGTATTATCAGTGTCTGTGATATGGTGTAATATTGAAGCCCCCACACCCTTATATGATATTTTTGCCAGGGCTCCTACCTAATATCGTTCAGTAGATCCTAAGGAAGCCCTGTACCCAAAATGGCATTTTACAATAACAAATCAATGTTATAAAGTTATTTGGGGCTCCAAAGACGCCCCACACCCTTAAATTGAAATTTTGGCCGGGGGCTCCTAGCCTAATATCGTTTAGTAGGTCATAAGGAAGCCTGTACCAAAAATGGTGCTTTTATCCGGTAAGTAACGATAATCGATAAATTTGACGCTAAGCCACCTGACTACTTGAAGGTATTTTAATTAACAATCTTTTTACACTAAATCCATTGGTGATTAGAGGTTTTACTTAAAAGTTAGCTTTAAAACTCGATATAAACACACCAAACACGTCCCCAATACACTAATACACGTATGTGCATACAGTTAATACACATGTGGGCAAAATATAGTTGTCCGGGGGTAGTTGTCCTAGAGGATGGTTGTCGTAGGGGGTAGTTGTCTGGGGGTAGTTGTCCTAGGGGGTAGTTGACTGGGGGTGATTATCCGGGGGTGGATGTCCAGGGTTTAGGTATCCTAGAACCCTATATTACCATCTAAATTATTTTGGGGCTACGAGGCGACGCCCCCGCCCCACACCTTATATGATATTCATGCCGGGGGCTCCTACCGTAATATTGTTCAGTAGGTCCTAAGGAAGCCGTGTACCAAAAATGGCATTTGTACGGCAACAGATCGATGTTATATTACGTTCTAAATTAATTGGGGGCTACCAAGCGATGCCCCCGTCCCACACCCTTACATTATATTTTTGCCAGGGGCTCCTACCCTTATATCGTTCAGTAGGTCCTAGGGAAGCCCTGTACCAAAAATGGCATTTGTACAACAACAAATCAATGTTATAAAATTATTTGGGGGCTCCAAAAAGACGCCCCCGCCCAACAACCTTAAATTAAATTTTTTGCCGGGGGCTCCTAGCCTAATATCGTTTAGTAGGTCCTAAGGAAGCCCTGTACCAAAATCCGGCAAGTAACGATAATTTCACTAAGCCACCTGACTAAAGTTGATATCAATTTCATTGAGTTATGTATGTGTGAAATATAAATTTTGAGCCGAAAATGTGCTTTTTTGTAGATATTTTTCCCTCTAATTTTGGCCAGTATCTCGGTATATTAACTGGACAAAATTTACATTTAGTAGTGCAGAAAGTTCGAAGGATTGGAAGGCCGATTGCAATTGACAAGTCTTCTGTACTCTGTGATGTTTCAGGAAATATGGGCATTGGCAGTTGCCTCCTACCCCCCTACACACACACACACACACACACACACACACGCACACTATCAACTATTCTTTGGCACCCCTTCCTCCATCTGACCGCTTAGTAAAATCTTGTCATGGTAAAGACAAATATTTCAACATAATCAAAAAAAGATAACTTTAAAAAATCCTACTTGTGATTTAGCTGGGATTATATAAACAGCCCATGAGACATGCAGCAATGTAGGTCTCTTCAACCCTCAGACAAATTGTCTAAATGCCCATAAATCTGACATGCCGGTCTTGTGAATCCTCAAGTAATTTTTCAGAAGATCATGCAGAATGCCGGAGCGTTAATGAGATGTAAATTCTTTTCAATACATGTGGATATCATGTCTGAGCCAAAAATGTGTTTTCTTTTCCATTATTGAAGAAAAACATATAGATATAAATAGTTTTTACATATCAGATTTGCTCCTGAAGACTGATCTCTATGGTTTTCCTACTTTTAAAGTTGCATTAATATAGCTGATACCTTTCTTCTTTGAAATTGAAATAAATTATTTGCTAAGTTGGAAGAAAACATTTCTTATCTTACAACCATTAGAATACAGTTTATTGCATTGATATTCATTTATTTAAAATCCTCACACCGTTCCCATAATCATGATAGACCTGTAAGCAGGGTCTACTTTCCATTTTCTTCAAAATTTTATTTGGGTCATTGGCTGATTTAAATGAGCAATTAGATTTTCTGAATAAAAATAAAAAACAATGTTCTCAGCCTCCCCTTCATTCTCTGAGTAGCCTTCAAATTGCTCTTAAAGTTATAACATGGTGTGCATCATAGCAAGTCTAGATAAGGTATATATACAGAATCTATCCATGTATGTGCCCCCACCCCCTTTTTCGAATGGCGTTCTGGACATCCAGGATAATACCAATATCTTGTCAGCAAACTATGTTCGCATCAGTCCCTATCTTCAGTAGAACCAGTGGCGGATCCAGGGGGCCCCCTCCCTAGAAAAACAACAGGTAAAAACACCCTTTTTGTAAAAAAGAAGATGGGCCCCCTGGCGCTCAAGGGGTGGGGGGTGGTGGTTAAAAAAAAAAAAATTTCGGAGGGAAAAAAAAAATTGTGCTCTCTACCTTCCCCCAATGAGCGAAAAATCGACCGGCACGGTTTTCAAATTTTCGCACGAAGTGGGCCCCCTTTTCGGCCCCTTCCCTTGCCGCCGGCTGGATCCGCCCCTGAGTAGAACAATGTACAATATGATTGCTGGAAAGACGGACACGACTCAAGCATTACTCAATTTTGTTTCAGACTTAGACAATCTACTCCTAAATGTTACAGTAATGACACTTGTATACTGATGATAATGAGGCTTGTTTTAGGCCTATATCTGATCCAAGGAGGATTGTTACAGTTTAAAAAAACAGAGCCGCCAGTGCTTCCACTCGTTTGAATAGAAATTTCCTGAAAAAGAACACCCAATCTTCTGGAATTTGAAGGAATTTTCATAAAACTTTTAAAATGCCACTTACGTGGCTTTTTATTTGGATAAATTGCTATGACATTTGAATATATTATGTATATGCATTATTTCGTGGGCTTATTTTGCTTTCTAATGGATCCGTACAACACGGCAGAGATTGGGGGCTGGCAGAGCCTATGTCGGGTGTTCGGGCGGAGCCCCAGGACGTTCTCGGGTTTTAGTAATTCAGAACCTTTAACCCTAAAAGGCCGGGCTATTTGAGGTCGTAATACGGCCGGGGCATTATGGCACCCCCCTAAGATCTCGGCCGTAAAACGGCCGATCACCGCGAAAATTTGCACGCATGTCAAGTGAAGTGTATAGAATACTATGATAATTTTTTTTTTTAATTCACTCATTTGCATATTTATGGTAATTTATGCAAATAAGGTCGTAAAATTCACCTTTTTACCAATAAATCATATATTCTTTATATTTAAGCATTCTTTTTCACTGCATGTATTCGTTAGACCATTTGAAACAATAATACGACAAAAAAATTGGAAGAGCTAGGTTATTCCTTATGTTATCTCTTGTTTTGATAATTTCTTATGTATTTCATTGTTTTTTTAACTTATGTATTTATTGTTTTTGTTGTTTTATTTCATTTCTAACTACAATTCAACTATTGACCCCAAAACAAACACCTAAGCTTTAAACAAAACCCAATAACCAATGTTTTATCTCTTTTTAGGAAAAATGACATGTCCATATGTTTTGTACACAAATCACGAAAATGAGCGATTTTCGGGCTGACATGCAAAGACAAAAGGTCACGTGATTTTGTAACTGTGCGTCCAATTTTCAAAAAAATTGTTTTAAAAGATGCGCAAGACTCGAAAAAAAAGTCAGCGAGCGGCGGGGCGCCATCCGTATGCGTTCCCGAAAAATCAGAAATATTGCGGGGGGGGGCATAATGGCTCCCCGGCCTTATTAGGGTTAAGATGACCGTCTTGAGCTATGGAAACTCACACTCTCCTAAGGACAATTTTATACAACAGTGGGTTGTCTTGGGAACCACTTATATCTTTACGGATGGGGTGCAGGGGAGAGCCTTTGCCGGAGTCTAGGGGCGGAGCCTCAGAAAGTTCTTGAATGTTTAAAAAAATTAGAAAATTCAAAATAGCCGTCACGAGCGATAGAAATTGTAATTTCCTCCTTGAAAGTCAAATAGCTCCTTTCATTTCATTTTAGAAATAAACTCCCTTTCTCTCTTAAAGACAATTTCATAAAACTTAGTTTTCGTATTGTTGTACTTTTCCCCCACCCTCTATCTTGTTCTCTTTGACATTATTTTCTCTTTCTTTTATACCAATAATAATGATAATGATAATGATATTAATATTAATGATAATAACAATATTGATAAGAATAAGAATAAAAGTAATTACAATTATGACACTGATATTGATATGAAAAATACAGATTAAAAATCATAACAACCACGTCAAATATTATTCATCAATAATAACAATAGCAATAGTAAAGAAGAGAACTGCGACACGATTCAAAGCTGTCTTATAATGTGGGTCTACATCTCACGCGATTGAGGATGCTATTGATGACAATGAAAATGATGATTATGTCAATGATGATTATGATGATGATGATGATGACAATCATGTAACAAGAAAATTAATTTTGAAATAGGAATTATAGTAGATCTAAACAGAAGTAAGTGAAAGAACGCTTACTCTTTTGTCAGCGATGTATCCACATATCGGTGCAAAGATGCCATAGATCCCACCATTCAAAAAAAATCAGTCCTGTAGAAGATGGACTAAGATTCAACGAAGGATGGTGGGAAATGGACGGAATATCAGAACACTAAAATTAGCTAACTAATAAACTTTGATTCATAGGAGGCAGAAGTATCACGAATGGAAGAGTAGCCTACTTTTCTTTCATTTGAGATTGTATTGTTGTTGTTGTTTACTAAATGCCACAAAAGCAAATGCAACAACTGTACAGATACATCGTTAATTTTCTTGGTTTCAAAATACTGAAAAACAATACGAATTAGAACTTTCTGTAGGAAAAGCTTTATAGAACGTATAAGATTTATGCCTATATTTTCCGTTTGACAAATGTCCTCTGGACGGCCGCTTAATGTTTTCCTTAGTTCAAATGCACAAAAACATTAAGGGCTTTTTACATGCTTGCACATGCTAATTCAAGCATAGTGACGTTTGCATATAACACCAGGGTATTATTCAAGGGTATAGGTGCCGTAATGGGGCTCAAACCCACGACGTTTACATTCCCAGCCAAGTTATCTACTGCCTATAGCCTACAGCTTCATAGTACTCACGGCCGTTAGCTGGAGGGTTAACATTGCTTCTATAAAGCCGAATGAAGCACTTGCACACATACAGCAAATAAACACGACCCAGACAGCCGGGATTTTCATCACATCCTGCAAGGAACCAGTGCTCGTGTCCTCCTCATTGCAGGACTCTGAGACAATATGGAACAGGAAAAGGGTAACGTTACGTTACACCTGTATTTTATTTCCAAGGTTACAGTTTCATTCACTTAGACCGAAAATTCAGCAGAGGTGGTGGATTATGTTCCTTAATTGTGTGTCTATTACCTTTACATAAACAATAAGACATGACTTAAGTCTTGTAACAGCCACCCAAGAATGTTTTGCAATTGAAATTACAGTCCCTCATGAAAAACCCTCAATATTGGTTATGTACATGCCACCTAGTTCAAGTGTATTACAGTTCAATGATTATTTTAATAATATTTTGAAATGTTTGACTGAAGAGAATAAGCCCTTACATAATCATACTGGGTGACCTTAAAGCCCAAGTCCACTCCGATTTTCAAAAATTATAACATGTTGTAAATAAATCAAAGGTTAAAACTGCCAAATATCACGGGCGTACTTCAATCAGGTGATTTTTAAGAGCGATTTTTGTTTCGGGTATTTCGAGCAAAACATTTATATTGCTGTACGGATGTGACGTATGCTCCTCACAACGAAAGTGCCAGCGGTATACATTCTGACAATAGGCTATTTTCGTAATGTAACCAAATTTAATGCATACGTCTTTGTGAAGTGCCTCTATACAAACTATTTCATTCACCTGATAAGAATAATAGTGTTTCATTATTCTTATCAGGTGAACGAAATAGTTTGTATCGAGGCACTTCACAAAGACGTATGCATTAAATTGGTTACATTACGAATCTGTGTTGTGAGGACCCTACGTCACAACCGACTCGATCATTAACTTGTTTTTTGCTCATTAAAAAAAATTATTAAAAATAAATCTGAGCACCATTTTCCAAAACCAAGTTATATTTGGGCTTTTTAGATTTTGTCTATCTAATCAGCTCAACTTTTTAGTGGAGTGGACTTGTACTTTAACTTGGACCTTCTTAATTCTCCTGTTGATAAAAGGGTCAATACTCATTTGAGTATTGTCTATTTAAATGGTTTATCACTTATGATAAACGAACCAACCAGAATTACATAAAATACTGCATCCTATTCACAACATTTTTATAAATTCATACACTTCAAATGTGAAGACTGGTATAATCTACTCCGATGTATCAGACCACATACCAGTACTGGTAATACTAAATAATTTAAAGTCATTTTATAAATATATGATAAGGGAAAGAATTTAAGAAAAATTGATGAAAACACCAAGAAATCATTGTTCCGCACATTGTGTACTGAAGAATGGTAAGATGTATATGAAAGTATTAATGCCAACATTGCTTATAAAGTCTTCTTTTCTAGTTTTCAAAGGTATCATGATGAAGCCTTTATGTTTCTTAAAAGTAATGAGAAAAACTTAAAAAGTAAAAGGCCATGGGTATCTCGCCAATTTATTGATTAAAATTGAATTTAAAAAACTGGAAATGAAAAGAAATATAAAATGATTCGAAATAATGTGTCATCAGAATTGAGAAAGGCTGACAAAGATCTTTAACAAAAAGTTTATTGATTGTACAACTGATCTGAAGAGAACATGGAAATTAATAAATTATATATTCGATAAACAAAATCCTGTTTTACCCAATATTTTATATATGATGAGAAGACTCTGAGTGACCCTCAATTTATAGCTATTTTGAATGAGTTAACAGTATTCATAAGTCACTAATTCTCTCATATTTGTCATATGATAACATTTTATGGGCAAATACAAGTTCCTCTAAATTGAGAGCATTATTTTTGCTTCAAAAGCCTTGTCTGCGAATTCGTACAAATTCCCATTATTTAGCTCATTCATAAATACCAGCAACTTACTCAAGCTTGGTAAGATGAATATATTCAGGATAGTAAAGGCCATTGCTGTCAAACCTATGACTAGAAATGGAAGTTTATATCCGCCGATCTATGTATAGGAAAAGAAGAGAGAGAGAGAGAGAGAGAGAGTGACCGTGGCGGGAATAGCAGTCTCTGATAATTTCCTGCTAATCAAACTCTTAATCCTACCCACCGCTAAACAAATTCCTAACCTCAACCCTACACCAAAAAAAACTATTACCAAACGTAACCCTATACTTCTAACAAAATATTGTCGGCGGAGCAAATGCCGGAAGTTTCAAGTTGATATCGAACACTGTCTCCAAAAAAGAAAGAAGAATAATAACATATTAAAAATTCCGAATTCGTCGAGTACATAGTGCGTAACTCAAGAGCAAGATGTGCTGATCATGGTATAAAATAAAATAAATATAAAAAAAAGATGCTGGAAATCGAATGTGAGATGTTATATAGGACTATGGCCAAGTATAATACATGCAGATATATGATGGGGAAAGCTTGGTCTAAATTCAAAATTTGGACGATATCTCAACTTTTCTAGGGTCGGTTTTTTGCGAAATGCCCAGTTTGAAAATGATTTGAAAATACAAAAATGCACAACTTACTCCATAAAATAAACTGCCGAGAGCTGGACCAACTGCAAAACCAATGCCGGTGAAAATCTCCAGAAAACCCTAAATAAAAACAATAAAAAAATACACATCATGATAAAAGTATCATCGACATTACAATTCTGATATCATTGAGATAAATTCTATTTTAGTAGATATTTGTGTGTGTGTAATTGGGTTTTTACAGACGTGTATCAATCAGATATGATTATTTACGTCTGGGGACCGACCTTTAACGTCACCATCCGAAAGACGTGACTCAGTTTCGAACCTGCGTCCTCGGCTGAATCAGTTTGTAACTTCCACTGTTAGCTGGATTACAGGTAGAAATTAACGGTATTTATAGTAATGTTATATACAAGCAAAAGTATAGTAGATATTAACGTCTTTGAATGTAATATCCTTCATGCCATGCAAAAAGAAGAAAAAAAGACCCCCCTCTCCCCAAAAAAGAATAGATACAAATAAAATAAACTGCTCCTTCTCGCATTCGTTTTATAGTGTGGTTGCCGACTTCTGTAAAGATCAGTTATACGAGGAGGCTGCTTGTCTAGAATTCGCTGCATTCACAAAAGTCAGATGGCTCAGCTCCTATTTTGCCCGATCTGAGTCTGTTCAGGTTCACCCGAGGCCTGCGGGGGAGATTACTACCAGATGGCTTGCTAAAGTGAACTGTCGTAGAGCTGATGTGGAAGGGTCCCATGTATGTAGGTGCTATCCCTGATAAGATGGGGAGGTTGTTAAGAGGAGTGGCTGCTAACGTGCCACTGACAAGTCTCATATGGCAAAGTTCAGGACAACATTAATGAGCTTGTGTGGACTGTGACCCCATGCTGATGGAGTATTTTTCTGCAGTAGAGTTAGCCAGATTTAAGGTCAAGGTGCGCAAGGTTAGGAAGAACGCACCACAGCTAGTTACCACCTACTTAACTCAACAATTAATTGACGCGTGCCTTAGGCTTCGATGTAACGGACTTTCTGTGATGGGAGAAGGTTAGACTGCATTCCAGAACGACATCAATATACTTTGTGGTTGGGTCTAACTGGAGCATCGACCATTCAGGAAGATGTTCAGTGTCGTATTGGCACATATATTTGCTAGTTGTAAAAGGGAGCAAACAGTCCTGGGCAAGCTGAGTTAAAGATGCCACCTTTGGAAGAAGCTGCTCAGGTTAACACGATCTTTCTGCTGGATTGAATGACCTGGAAGGACTTGTCAACGGCACCTAGAGCTGTGCCTCTGCATAGGACTGTATTGCAATTCGTCACCAGATGGCATGTCGGCTGTGTAGATATTGAACAGTACAGGGGCGAGAACTGCCCTGATAGCAGACTGACGTCTTAAAGACGTCATAAATTGGTCGTAAAGTGGTAAACACGTCGTACGTCGTATGGACGACGTCATAACGACGTCATTATGTCGTCTTCAAAAGACTATTTTTTCCAAGATAATTTGTGTCGTATTGACGACGTCATTACGACGTCGTTATGACGTCTTTAAAAACTATTTTTTCCAAGATAATTTTTGTCGCATTGACGACGTCATTACGACGTCATTATGGCGTCTTCAAAAGACTATTTTTTCCAAGATAATTTGTGTCGTATTGACGACGTCATTACGACGTCGTTATGACGTCTTTAAAAAAACTATTTTTTCCAATATAATTTGTGTCGTATTGACGACGTCATTACGACGTCGTTATGACGTCTTTAAAAAAACTATTTTTTCAAGATAATTTTTGTCGTATTGACGACGTCATTACGACAACATTTTGACGTCTTTAAAAGACTATATTTTCCAAGATAATTTTTGTCGTATTGACGACGTCATTATGACGACTTAAAAGACTATTTTTCTAAGATAATTTTTGTCGTATTTACGACGTCATTACGACGTCATTATGACGTCTTTAAAAGATTAATTTTTCCAAGATAATTTTTGTCGTATTGACGACGTCATTATGACGACTTTAAAAGACTATTTTTCCAAGATAATTTTTGTCGTATTGACGACGTCATTACGACAACATTATGACGTCTTTAAAAGACTATTTTTCCAATAAAATTCATGTCGTAATGACGACGTTATTACGAAGTCATTATGACGTCTTTAAATGACTACTTTTTCCAAGATAATTTTTGTCATATTGACGACGTCATTACGACAACATTTTGACGTCTTTAAAAGACTATTTTTTGCTAATATAATTTTTGTCGTATAGACGACGTAATTATGACGGCTTGCGAAGACTATTATTTGTCATTAATTTTTGTCGTATGGACGACGTTATTACGACATCATTATGACGCGTCTTTAAAGCCCAAGTCCACTCCAAAATAACTTACTTTCAATAGAACCAGAAAAATCAGACAAACCAATCAAAACAAGTTTGAGCAAAATCGGATAACTAATAAGAAAGTTATATGAATTTATAATGACATGAACAACTTTGAAAATCACTACACAAATTGGCAACTCACTCATGAGTCTGTGACGTATGGTTCTCACTATCCACTAATTATTTTCTTTATATTGATAATATAAATTTCCTATTTTCACCCTAGGAATCTTATTTCTTCACACCAGCATCCAACTTAGATTGTTAGTAATACGTTTTTGTGTGGATGCATAAATAAAGAGTAATTTTGTCCAGTTAAATCATGAAAACAAAAATTGAATTTTCATAAACTATTTATATAAAAATCAATAATTATGAAATACAATATTCAGAAAATAGTATCAATTCTTCAAAATTCATTAAAGTATTTGGGAAATCATATAACCTTGGCAAAGGCATGGGGAAATCAAGTTTTGGGGGATAAAAAGGGAAATTAATGGGATTAAACTATATAAAGCAATTGATAAGTTGTGAGGACATGACGTCACAAACTGATAACCATCTTGGCAATTTGTGTCGTGATTCTCATTGTTCCATAGTTTTACATACTTTTTCAAAAATTCATAACTTTCTTATTAGTTATCCGATTTTGCTCAAACTTTTTTGATTGGTTTGTCTGATTTTTCTGCTTTTATTGAAAGTAAGTTATTTTGGAGTGGACTTGCCCTTTAAATGACTATTCTTTCCAATATAATCTTTGTCGTATTGACGACGTTAATTTGACGTCATTATGACGTCTTTAAAAGGCTATTCTTTCCAATGATTTTTTGTCGTATGGACGACGTAATTATGACGTCTTTCGAAGAATATTAATTGTCATTAATTTTTGTTGTATGGACGACGTTATTATGACGTCTTTATTTTCTTCCGTAATAATTTTTGTCGTGTGGACGATGTCATATGACGTCTAATTTCAAAGACTATTATTTGTCATTATTTTTTTGTCGTATGGACGACGTTATTACGTCATTTGACGTCTTTATAAAAAAAAAAGAGAACAGTAGAAACCAAAAGAAACCATTAGGATCAAATATGAGCATTTGTCACTGAGTAAATAGGGCAATTATCAGAGGTGAAAATGGGGAACTTCTTTGCCCCCCAATCATTATAGTCATTATCAGATTGTGCACCATCTTGACATGCAAAGGTCTGCAATATCGATCAAGACTAAACATGCTCTAATCTCGCTATTTGAAAAAGGCTGTGTGTGTGTGATACTCAAGGCCGTAGGCCTACACAATACATTACAATGTGTATATTATGCATTGGGAGCTGATCGGAGTGTAAATGGCCGTTATACAGCTGCCATTGTACAGTGCAGTACTCTGTTTTCCCCTGCTAATCTACAGTATGGGTAAGTCTTAGAATTACCTAATTTATTTACAAAATGTACATAAATCTATAGTTACTGTTTTCTGTTCTGAAAAGTTGACATGCATGTTTAATATGTATGTCTAATGATTGTGAGCTCGGACTTTCAACACCTGCTGACAAAAGTAGTCCCGTGTACTGATAATTGTGTCATAATGCAGGCAGCTTGGTGCTGTAAAGCTGTATGTACTACGTCCATGCTGTTCCCTTCTATGTATTTTTATGTAACATCTTGATCCTGTTGATGGGATGCATGGTTGGGGCATCATTTGAAGCAAAGTTTATTCATTTGCCTACACATGACTTTAAAGGGAAATCCAACCTGAATATACAACTAGATCTAGTCTACTCTCAAACTAAAAGAAAGTAGAAAAATAAGAGAAGCAAACTGATGAAAGTTTCAATAAAATCTGACTAGGTCTAGATATTCTGATTAGTCTGATTTGGGTAGGGTCGGCTCCTCTCTTTAGACTTAGAAACAGAAGCCGACCATAGGGTCTGCTCTGCAAACAATTCTGGGCGCTAGTGTAATTGATGTAGAGGTGTCGTGGTCGAGTGGACACGTCGCCGACTGTCGATCACAACTGGTCCGCGGTTCGAGTCCCGCGGCACTAATGTCCTTTGGCAAGACATTGATCTACATTTGCCACACTCCACCCAGGTGAAGTAAATGAGGACCTGGTAGGAATTCATTCCTTGAAATGCAGAGCACGTGACAGCTGCTCTGCTAAAGCCAGGGTAATTATGTTGCATTATTGTAGAGCGCTTACTAAGTAACTTAGAGACTTCTGATAAAGTAAGTGTTAGGCGCTATATAAGCAAATATAATTATTATTATTAGTGTAGTTTCGTATCCATTTTTTAATTTTTTTTAAAACCCTAACCCTAACGGCGTGGAGATACTCTACTAAAACATAACCCAAAATCAACTAAATCTTCATCAATTGTTCAAAAAATGGTCATGATTTAAAAGTAGTTATGTTTCTTACCCCTTCGTGTCAATTTTCTTATCTTTTTGGATTATTTTTCCTAAAAATGAAGGCTTAAAATATACACTTTCTCACGTGATTCACGGCAAACTGCTGCACAATACAATGGCATACCGTACGCCTACCGTCGCCTGCCTCACATCTGCTGTGAGTAATGTCAGTTTTGAGAATTTAGTGCTTTATTATTTTAAAAAATAAAAAAGAATTGGTTATTTGCGCAGCTAAATGATTTGAATTAATTGCAATTTTTTATAAGACTGGGCCCAGATGTCTGGAAATTGAGCTTTGTGAGTGTGACTTGTGTCACATACATATAACCTTAAACAAGTCGTTTCTACAGAGTTTAGTCTTTAGACAGCAAATGTATCAGAAAAAAACTTCACCTTTGAAGACGTGCACAAATTTGTGTTACCATAAATTGTTTTAATGGTATAAATTCTAATCAATTCATGGTGTGTTCCTATAGGCTACCGTAAACACAAGCCTTTATCTGAAATAATCGGTTACACCAGTAAATGGTAAACAAAATTCTTTCCCCACAGGCTGTACAAAGAAGTTTGTAGTAGGCCTATACATGTGTTGCACATGCATACATTATCAACCATTCATTTTGTTTTAACGTTATTTATTTTCTCATTAATTGTAGGCATCTTTTAACATCTTTCGTCAAAGCAGTGGATTCAAAGCACATTGTGGCCACAATAGATTGGATTGACGTGAGGCGTACCATGCAGAAAATGCTACTTTCTCTCAGCCTTCTGGATGTTCCTTAAGGATCAGCAGCCTCATGAAAAAGTCGGCCATTATCGGTAAATGTGTACATGTACTTGTATTATTTTGTACATTTTTGTCATATTGTGCATGATCACCGACTAATTAGACACTACAGAATTGATCATTTCACTCGAAAGGCGTATTTTCCTTACCGGTAGTTTCAAATATACAGTCAAACCTGTCTATAGTGACCGCCCAAGGAAACACAAAAAGTGGTCTTTGTAGACAGGTGGTCTTTGTAGACAGGTTCCTTTAGTACATTTTTCAATGAGAAACCATTTTCAAGGGAAACAAAAATGTGGTCCTTGTAGACAGGTGGTCACTAAAGCAGGTTTGACTATATATACCGGTATATATAATTCAATTAATTTCAGATCACTAAAACCTGCAGGTATGTTGCAATAACCGACCATATTTTGCGAGTTTCAAACATTTTTATTTCCCCTTCAGCATAGGTCAAGGAGCTTTTATTCTACCCTCATCAGCAAACTAGAATTGTATTGATAATTTACAAAAACAATCCTGAATCACGTTTTGCATTGCCAACAAAAGTTTAAAATCAAAAGGTGTGTTTACATTATGTTTGTGAGCAATGAGAAATTATTTCTGATAAATCTTACCAAGCAGTAATTTTCTGGCAGAATTCATTATTTAATTAATTGTTTACATTTCAGTTTTAAAATATATAACAGTTTTTTCTTAATTGTATTCCTTTCTTTTTGCTTTCTTCATCCATTAGAATTCTTTGCGCCTATGTACCCGGGATCTGAAAGCAGTGCATAATACAGGAGATTCCACCAAAAGCTAAACCGTGAGTCCAAGCTGAAGAGGAATATTTCCAAAATGATGTCTACACTCACCCGATAGCATAACTGCAAGAAATATTTCAGGTTATTTTTTCCCTCCATTGATTATAGAGAGAGAGATTGGGGAGGGGATGGGGGAGGTGAGGTGTAGCCACAAACCTGAATGGCAAAGCTGTAGAACTGAATCATGTCACTTGCAATTTTAACGAATTACAGGGTTTACAAACTGACATAATGATTTGGGTAAAAAAAATCAGTATTTTGCGTATATTTGTAATTACTATTTATGAAGTTGACCTGTTTCATATACTTATGTCGTACACTTGATATGCTCTGTCTCATGCTCACCCCCACCCCTTTGTATCGGTTCCTAAAACCTGTGTATGATATAAGTTGGTAATAGAGAAAATTGAGTGAGGTAAATGCAATACAAATCGATTCCATTCTTAAGCAATTAAGACTTGCTCAGGTGCGACACGTGAACCGCCAACAAATTTTAAAAAATGATGCAGATTTGGTTTATGTGTAAAGTGAAGTATGTTTTGGACTGCGTATTCAGTGAGCTTTGTTTTATAATATACAGAAATGTAAAGCATATTGAACTTTATGTCAACATTAAAAATACTCTGCGGTTTGAATGTTTTGCATCATATCTGAGCGAGCCATAAAGGGACTTAGTTACATTGTTCAGATGAGAGATAATGGTGCTAAGGTATTGACTTCAATGTTAGATGTACAATTAAAGATAATATGAAAGTTCAGTGAAAAAGACCATTATTAATGATAACAATTGGGAAAAACTGATGTGGTCAATTCCTTAATTCTCCCAATTATATTATTATAATTTAATTTAATTTTAGGTGAATGTAAATCATCACAAAGCAAAGAATTGGCTCTATATACCTTTTCCAAACATTTAAGTGTTGAAAGTTTTTTAAAGGCCTGTTTTATATCTTATTTTCAGCTCAGACGAGATGCGCAGTACACTAAGCTTGCCCAAAAGCATGACAGAGATAAATGCCTTGTTCCTGCCCCCTCTGCCTTTGAAGGACAGCGTCTCCTAGAAGACACTTTGCAACACAGGCTGCTGAGCTGCCGTTTGAGAAGCCCCCCTCCACCTTACCCACCTGGAAAGCAAAACGCTGGTCAGACCAGTGGAATTCGTCTACTACCAACTTGAAGGAGTTCATCCCAGAGCCCTGTGCAAAACCAAGTGGCAGCGACCTCTCAAGAAAAGCTGGGTCAACCTCAACCGTATCAGAATTGGAGTTGGCCGTACACAATACTTCCTGCATAAAATTGGAGCTGATCCATCGCCAAACTGTGCCTGTGGAGAGATCCAAACTATGGATCATGTCATCGATGCTTGTCCTATCTACAAATCCCCTCACGGTGCTTCTGGACTTGGGGCTCGATGATGAGACAATCAGTTGGATAAATAAGGATCTTCCTATCATGATGTACTCCTTGATATTCTTCGTGCGAGCGAGCGATGGAAAAGCGGTTGGGAAAATTCAAAAATTTATTGGGAGAATCAACTGTTAAAGTGAGTGGATCGTCAGTTTCCATGTGCAGAAGGCCATAATTCGCTGACACCAGACTTGGTGGAAATAACATTAATGGGAGTACAAATCTGCACACAAACCCGTAGGCCAGTCAAAAATTACCTCTAATCTCTCGGAGAGTCTAGCGGATCCGCTTGGATCGGGTGAGGAAAAGCAAAGCATTACATAAGGTCGAATTCGCCATAAACTGAAGGCTAACCCTGGTGATTGACAACACCTGTTATTGGGTAAACACCCGAGCGGTGTCGAATTCCCCATGAGCTGACTTCTATGTGTCTTTAAAGGGTGTCACACTGTGGCGCCTTCTAAAAAACCATAAATATCTTTGTGGTTTGAGAATTTTTAGTAGTTAAAAGTATAAAATTGTTGGATTGTACCTGTGATTTTGAAAGCTGTGACGGCTTACCTATATTGAATCTAAGTTAAATTTTAATTCTTTGTGAAAATACTAGGAGTTTCAAACTTGCCAAATGAATGTTGTGACATAAGCAATGGAATATATCTGTGCTAAACTGTTTCATCATGCTTGCTATTTTATCTTAAAGTTGGAAATATCTTCTGCATC
>CP137668.1:25687792-25703250 GCA_037976565.1 Mesocentrotus franciscanus
TGTGTGCGCTCTAACTGCCACATTCCTTGACGGATTTTTTTCAAATTTTGTATGGAGGTGTATCTTGGTATAATCTACACACCTATAACTTTTGGTGATGCTGCCCTCAGTGTTCCGTCTTCTATAGGGTAAAAAGCCATATTTTTGTGGATGGTTTGTGCGCTCTATAGGCCACATTTCTCAAGGGATATTGTTCAAATTTTGAGCGAAGGTGTATCTTAGTACGATCTACAAGCCTATAGATTTTGGTGATGCTGCCTCCAGTGTTCCGTCTTTTATTTTTAAGGTCATATTTTGATAGATATCTTGTGTGCACTCTAGTGTGTGTGTTCTACATGTAACTACATCATTTCTTAACAGATTTCTTTCAAATTGAGTATGGAAGTGTATGTTGGTAAAATCTACGCACCTATAGTTTTTGGTGATTCTGCCACGAGTGTCGCATGTTTTATAGGGTCAAAGGTCATATTTTGGTGGGTGTCTAGTGTGTGCTCTGCAGGTCATATTTCATGCCGTATTTCTTTCAAATTTTGAAAGGAGATGTATCTTGGTACAATCTACACATCTACACTTTTGGGCGATGCTGCCTTATTGTTCCGTCTTTTATATGGTCAAAGGTCATATGTCTTTTATGCGCTCTAACTGCCACATTTCTTTCAAATGTTGTATGGAGGTGTGTCTTAGTACAATGTACACATCTTTAGTGTTTTTGGTGATGCTGCCACCTGTGTTGCGTCTGTGATAGGGTCAAAGGTAGTATTTTGGTGGCTGTCTTTTGTGCGCTCTGCAGGTCATATTTCTGACGGATTTCTTTCAAATTTTGAAAGGAGATGTATCTTGGTACAATCTACACATCTACACTTTTGGGCGATGCTGCCCTCATTGTTCCGTATTTTATATGGTCAAAGGTCATATGTCTTTTATGCGTCTAACTGCCACATTTCTTGACGGGATTTCTTTCAAATGTTGTATGGAGATGTGTCTTAGTACAATGTACACATCTTTAGTGTTTTTGGTGATGCTGCCACCTGTGTTCCGTCTGTGATAGGGTCAAAGGTAGTATTTTGGTGGCTGTCTTTTGTGCACTCTGCAGGTCATATTTCCTGACGGATTTCTTTCAAATTTTGAAAGGAGATGTATCTTGGTACAATCTACACATCTACACTTTTGGGGGATGCTGCCCTCATTGTTCCGTATTTTATATGGTCAAAGGTCATATGTCTTTCATGCGCTCTAACTGCCACATTTCTTGACGGATTTCTTTCAAATGTTGTATGGAGATGTGTCTTAGTACAATGTACACATCTTTAGTGTTTGGTGATGCTGCCACCTGTGTTCCGTCTGTTATAGGGTCAGAGGTCGTTTTTTGGTGGCTGTCTTTTGTGCGCTCTAACTGCCACATTTTTTAAAGATTTCTTTCAAATTTTCTACAGAGATGCATTACTCTAATCTACACACATATATTGGTTTGGTGATGCTGCTCCTATCCTAGTCTTGACAATAGTCCGAGCCACTAGTGGCGATCTCTACATCATCCTTTTGTTTCAGGGAGGTGAAAGGGGATCTTTGTCCCTCCTTCGAACATTAGGATGACACAAAATCGCTGCCACTGCCGGGGGATACATTCGCATTGCGCTGCAATACAGATTGCGATATTTCTAGTTGTACTTTGGATTCAGCATCGTTACGCCGCTGTGTCATATTCTTGTGTGTGCTCTAACTGCCACATGTCGTGATGGATTTCTTTAAAATTTTGTATGGAGGCGTGTCTTCGTAAAATCTACATATCTTTAGTGTTTGGTCATGCTGCCACCGGTGTTCCCTGTGTTATAGGGTCAAAGGTCATATTTTAGATATCTTGTGTCGCTCTGCAGGTCACATTTCTTGACACATTTCTTTCAAATTTTCTACAGAGATGCATTATACTCTAATCTACATGTACATGTACATGTACACATATATTATTTTGTTGATGCTGCTCCTAGTCTTGCCAATAGTTCGAGCCACTAGTGGCAATCTCTACCTCATCCTTTTGTTTCAGGGAGGGGAGAGGGGATCTTTGTCCCTCCTTCGAACATAATGAAGACACAAAAATCGCTGCGAGGGGATACATTATTACATTTACATTGCGCGGCAATGGAGATTGCAAAATTTCTAGTTAGGCCTATTATTGTTATTATTACTATTATTATTATCATTATTACAAATGTATTATTAATATTATTCTTTTGTGTTCTTCTACTGCTTCTGCTCCTCCTTCTCAACCTTGTTGTTGTTTTTTCTTCTTGTTCTTCTATGTTCTCTCCTTCTTCTTCTTCTTCTTCTTCTTCTTCTTCCTCTTCTTCTTCTTCCTCTTCTTCTTCTTCTTCTTCTTCTCATCTTCATAAGTTCATAGGGTGGTATTCTCTTGTTCTAAGTCAGACTAAACAAGAATTTTAGTTCACACTTCTATGGAATGCTAGGTTTCATCTTCCTTCAATATTCATGACAAAGATAATCTACCAAAGACTTTATTGAAATTCAGTTCATACTCATATTATCTTTTTCTTCCCATTTCATTGCAAAATTAATTTTTGACACTTTTCATTGCAGGATTAAAATAATCTGTACAGGGAAAATGAGTTGGCAACAGGCATTCAAAGTGTGAACTAGTTCAGCTTAACTTAGTTCTATCGAATACCACCCATAACCTTTTTCCTTTTCTTCCTTCACCTCTGTCTTCCTTTTCTTCTCCATGTTCTTCTTCCCTCCTACTATTTATTCCCTTTTGCTTAATTGCCTTTTACTTTTTTACTTATTTTTTATTACCACTTCCCTTTAATCTCTTGTTATCTATTTCTAAACAACATTATTGCCTTTTTTGCATTCAAGGTGTTTCATGCCTGAAAAATATTGAGTACTAACTACTACATAAAGGCACATTATGATTTGACACTGACTGTAAGCAATATTTCAATCTCCAATGTACATTGGTTAACACCACTTGACAATATCAGTTAAAAAGTGAACATTTTTATTAGCAGTATCCAAATACAAATGTTATTGATTAAAAAAGGAGTCTAACATTTACTTCGACAATAAAGAAGTTTGTTGTACAATCAGGCTAGTCCACAAGTGTTATAAACATGCTTCAGCGACAGGTTTGTATAAAATGTGTTTCAAAAATGTTTCGAAACATGGCTCAGATTGCACCAGAGTGCATTTAAGAACCCTAGAGCCCTTATGCAAGCCCTGGAGCCCGGCAATAAGGGACTTTGTGTCTCACATATATATTAGTTCATACTCCTCCCAGGTTCTAATTTTACATGTTTGAATTTTCGTTTGTGGACCTACCTGTACTATAAAGAGTTTTGTTTCTTCCCTACAGAGATCCATCTACTGGTGAGACAGTTTGTATGGGCGTTGCAAATGAGGAGACAAAGCACTTGGATCGGCTCGTCAAGAAACAGAAGGCAACCAAGAAAAGGTAATTAATCTGTACTAGGTCAAGCGAATTCTCCTGATATCGCGAGTTTTTTTTCCATTCAGTTTTATTCTCCATGACTTCGGTAGTTCTTAGCTTGGTAGAAAAGTGTCTTTTTGTAACTGATCTGTATAAAGCAATGCTTGGTGACCTGTGGTGCATTAACCCTTTAAAGGCTCCCGTAAGAGCATTTGTGCTCCTCCAGCAATGACCCCTGAAAGGAGGTGTGGCATTCTCAGAGTCTTAACAAGATTGGTGTAATATCTCTATACACCTCTATTTGTCATTTGGCCCCTCCAGCTGACATTCAATGATATTCAATTAATTTTACAGGCCTTTTTGTACCACACAATGTAAAGTGTGTCATTGCACTTTGCATCGTACATGTAGTATAAAATTGCAATATATTTAGCCTACAACAAATTTTGCGTACAAAGTACCTGAGACATATCAGGAGGCATTTTGTTGTGATGCTATACTCGCCCATAAGCTCAAGGCCACTTCAGCCTTGCTCATTCGCAATTGTCTTATCTATTACTTATTCATTGTACCTTGTTTCTGCCCTTGGGGACAATCAGGTCATCCGTAGTTATCTATATCAATCATGATTGATTTTCCTGTGGAAGGTCTTTTGATGATATTTTGCTGACCTTTTCAACCAAGACAAAGTCATAAAAATGCAATATTTCTGTTCAGTAAAAAAAAAAAAAAAATGGTAAATATGAATAAAAAAATTATAATGTAGTTATTAAAAAACTAAGGAAAATGAAAGATTTTTGTTTTAATGGTCTGCAATTAGCTACTGAGATATTTATAGTAAAAACATAAACTTGACAAAGAAGGAGGTTTGCATTCGTATAAGACTAGGATGTATTAGTAATATTTCTAAGAAATGGAAGCTATACATGTGCCAAGCAAAAATAACCCCAATTCATCATGAAGTGCAATTAGGGTTCTCATTGGTGCAAAACATCCTGGGAGCCAATATGAAGCGTGATGGATTTCAGATGAAAGAATACTAAGACTGAATTCTCCCAGAGGGTTCTGAGTAAATGTTATTGCATACCTTAAACTTGGTATGCTTGATCTGTCCAATCACCTTGGATGCTGCAAGATGATTTCCCAATTTCAACTAAGTCTAAAGCCTATTGAAGCCTATCTGCACTAGTTTGGCCAGGAGGATTAGACCTCCCTGCATGGTCACTGACAGGTGGTTATCTCATTAAATTAGCTCTCATTAAACAAGAGAAAAGGGGACCATGGGGACCCATGGTCACCGCTAGGCATTGTTTGCTATATAGAGGGCGCAAGTAGCTATAAGTAGTGCAGTGGGGCTTTAAAGGGTGAACAATTTCCTGCTGGGAAGCCTAAAAACAACACGGAAACTCATTTATTGGCATGACTGACTTTGAACAAACCAGTGTTGAAAAATTCACTGTAAAGAGAAGTTCAAAGAAAATCACAAATATGGCAAATAACGTATCACTAGAAACTGGTAAGCTAACAGATGGCCATCGTACAAGTATTAGGTCAATTACATATCGGGTGATTTATAAAAATAAAAATAAAACCACCTCCATAGCATCTCAGATGCTATGGAGGTGGTTTTATTTTTATTTTTATAAAACATCGTTATTTTTCTGGCGAATCGTTATTTTTCTGGCGAATCGTTATTTTGGTGATCTCTCGCATATCCCAGATGATCTGGGATATGCGAGAGATTCGCCAGAAAATAACGATGTTTTAATGTCACAAAATGAACCAATCCTGCCCAAGCAGACGACATCCCATAAAGAATGAACATAATTGCAATGCTATTATTTCTCAAATTATAATGAGTTTAGTGTATATACATGTGATGGAATTTTACACCATTCAAAAAGGGATATGAAACCGATTCTGATAACTAAATTCTTTAGTTTGTAAAAACACAGGATAGGGGTTAATGACCAATGAAATACACCACACTTTAAAAAAAAAAAAAACTGGAATGATAGCATGGACGGCATTTCTTCCCTCTTGAAACGCCGAACATACCGCGGTGTATGCAGCTGATAATACAATGGCGTCTTATTTTGTTTACAAGCGACGGATTCCTTTATTTTGTTATCTTTGCATTTTTCATCAAAATAATACCATGCGTGGGGTTTAGAGTGAGGCGATAGATTAAACATTTACCCTGACGGTAGTGAAGTACGAAATAACTGAAGAGAAGAAGACACAACAGGCACTGAAAATGTGTGAGATGTCATGGGACATCGTCTGCTTGTGCAAATCATGTTCAACATGTGACGTCACACATCTCAATCGGAGAGCTTTTCAGGTGCTATGCCAGGGCTGTATTTAAGCGTTTTGTAATTGATAATAATCATTATTTTGAATGTTTCCAAGCATTGAATTTTGATAACCTTGTCTAATCAAAGTTTCACCTTTGCAATAATGACAATAAAGTTAGTTTTTAAAATTAATGAACCTTCTCTTTAACTGTGTCGATATTAGAGTTCAATTTCAAGCATTTGTTAATCATGTCAGTAGCGTCAAACCAATTTGCCTAGTCATTATTAAAAGGTGAGTACATTGTACACTTAATGAGCTTAATACTTGATGAGCTCTGAGATTTTAAATCAGAGGGCATATCATTTTCCAATTACATTTAATGTATGTGTATTGTGTTTGTGTAAAATTCACAGAGCAAACCTGCACGGCTGCCGAAATATTCTGGACGCTCTGGTAATAGATCTCGCAGGCCCCCACCCCAGAGTTCTTGGTCCAAGCCTAGTTTTCACTCTCAACAACAGCATTATCCACCAAAGAAGTTCACCAGCTATCCGCAAGGAAGAAGTGGACCAGAACCTTTCAGTGGTCCTCATCAACGAAATGGAGGTGGTCCCCGTAATGGTCCTTATCAAAGGAATGATGTTCCTCATCAAAGGAATGATGTTCCCAATCAAAGGAATGATGTTCCTCATCCAAGGTACGATGGTCCTCGCAGTGGTCCACACCAGAGGACTAATCCAGGTGGTCGGGGTGGTGAAAGCTGGAGCGGGAAACCTCAGAATTTCAGAACCGAGCCAGCGCCGAACCCTCAGAGGCATCAAGGGGTCAAACATCAGGTAATACCATGTGTGCTTCTTGCAGTGGTGTGATGAATGGATATTTCATTGTACTTAATGCAAGCTTTGTTTAATTGAATAAGTGAATCTCAGCCATCGTGAATGAAAACTGACCATTGGTACCAATAGTTGCATTGTATTATAGCATACCTCTTAATTGTGCTGCTCAAAATTGGCAGCATAATTGATGAGTGTGGTACAATTTTTTATTTTTTAAAGCTTGTTAAAGGTTCTTTCAATAAGATTTAAGTTTATTAAGGCAGCTTTATCAGGTTTATTCTCTGCCTTGCCAAAAACCCATGAATTGTAGGAATCTCTTAAACTATTCCTTTATTGTATTATTTCAGACAAGCTTGTTTTGTGTGTGCAAACTCCTTTCCTCTGGGTCCTGTTCATATTTGCCATGTTGCTAATTCACTCTTATTTTCACCTTGCTAAATTGTTTTAGCCGAAGGCACATCAACACTCCAGCTCTTATGAGTTGCCACCAAGGTTCCGGCGGCAGGTTTACAGTACTGGGAGTGCTAGTGATGATCATCAGGATCCATCCTCTCAGGATGCAAGAAGCAAATCTGACAGTGACTACCGTAAGAACATGAGCATGTCTTTCAGAACAAGCAGATTGAGTGCAATATCTTTTCCATGTTCTGTTGTAAAACTCATAAACCTTACCACTAATGAATGATAAACTTTTCAGAATTTAAGTTAGTCATGTACTGAATCTCTCCTCCACATTGAATTTCCTTTTGTCTCAAAGAGTTATTTGAAAACTGTTTATTACTTCATCAGCATAGAATGTAATGAAAAGCCATTTTATCTGAATGCTAGCCCAACGCTCTAAGCACAGAATGTATGTTTTTTTTCTTTGGGGGATCTACTTCAATAAAAAGGCTTTGATGTCCTTTGAAATAATCGTTCAGATTTGTTCAGGAATGTGTGATGTTTTCCCAAATGAAGATTAACACAGTGCCTGTATTAAAGTACGGGTGGTTTCTGCAGTTTAGCTGAATTTGGTAGTCAACAGGTTGAGAATACACCCTTCACGGTTAAGGACGCCATTTTAATTTGCGAGTAAACATTGCGTCATCAATGTTTTCAGAAGCGCATGCATTGTTGCGTCACTGCCTGTGCTGCGCGCTCACATCATAACGACACATGCGCTTTACATGCTGCATAAAATAAAAGTTACTCGCAACTTAAAATGGCGCCCTTGTCAACGCATGCGCACTCTTGTAACCCTGAAAGGGTGAATTGCTAATCAAACAACATGGTGCTAATGCTATCGATTGCTAATGCTATAAATCCTGACAAATTCATTTTCCAGATTAGGCATGTTTTCTGTATTGTGTGATGAACTGAAGAATAAATCCTGACAAAACATTTCTCTCAACCATCAGCTGTGATGCTGGAGGAGAGAAACAACAACGTCACAGAGGATCTGGCTGAGCGGCCCCCTCAGCAACCACCCCAACCCCCACCTGTCGATGACAAAATTGTAAGATGGGTTAATGAGGTCAGTTCTCTTATATTTCTTGAAAGATTTTTTCTAAACGGCTGATCATCAAACAAATTGCCTCTTAAAGGTGCCATGTTCCATTTGCAGGTTAAAAAAATGAAAAGGATAAATTCCAACGGCATTTGAAAGACAGTACTTATTTAGAACTTCCCTCAAAACGATAGGGTTTGAAAATGGCGCTTTTAACGACCATTAGTTGTCGAATCAACATAAGAGATTGCAATCACCTAAGTAATAGTCTGATTTTCAGACCCTTGTACCGAATGGTCATACATTTTGTGCTGCACAAAGATTCAATCAGTTTAATTTTGGCCATTACAAGTAGTGGGTTATTGATGTAGACAAATGCTCATGTACCTGTTCATTTTATGTATGTTATTATTACCAAAGAAAACAAATATGTCAGTCACTCACTCAATAGTGTGACAGGGAAGTCTAGAAAGTAAATGGGTTTCTTTGCATAATTTGAAGACTAGGACACTGCTAACGTTTAAATTTCACAGATAGGACATACATGACATATTCATAATTCCTGCAAAGTTCTACAGAATTTGATGTTGGCTGCAAAAGAAACATAGTATCTTTAAAGTTTATTTTCTAATTTGGTCATGAATGTGGGATAGTTTGGATTATTTTTTTACAGTATTTCTAGCAATCTGCATTTGCTCTGATGTCTTTAAAACCTGCAGGCTGGTATTCTGGTATTACCAACACAAGGTCAAGGGGAAATTTTGTTTCTCGATCTAATTTACATTATTAAACTGGAATTTAGATCGAGCTTAAACCCAGCGTCGGGTTCAATTTCAGTAGATTACAGGCAATATAGTTGTAAAAGACATTACAGGAAGTAACATAAAGTGCAAATAAAATTCTGGACATTTAGTAATTTTTTATCCTGCAAAATTTGGTTATATTTGAACTATTAGAACATTTCAAACAAGTAATCTACATCTTTATTGCATCTTCTTTTTATCAAGAATTTTTTTTCAAATGCTTGTCTTTATTTTTTTAATGTATAAGACGTTAGCAGAGAAGACTGGAGGGCTGTGGCTGAGTGGCCTGAAGAAGCTCTACAAGGAAAAGTTCCAGTCCAACATGGAAGATGATCTTATCCACAAACTCTCAAGACTTAGCTTATGGACAGCGGAGGAGATTGGGTAAGACTGTTTGTGCCAATGAGATGGCTACATGTATGAAGTTATAATTCATAAATGTTTGATTAACTTGTATTGTTTCATACTAGTTTCTTTTATTTTCCCTGATGTTTGGTGTTCATTCTTCAAACTTTGACCTTATTTGATATTGATGACTGCAGAAAAGATTGACTGAAACTGTTTGCTCCAGACAGTTTTCAAAATGTACTATTACCATATGCTGCAAAAGTGTAAGGACTTGGGCCACACCCATGACAGAGGAAAGTAAAAGGTCTTTCATGACCTGTGGGTATTATAAGTATTGTACATGGATATTAGTCATTCTTGTATTACTTCAGGGTTTTGGGCTGGGTTATGGTAAGAAAGGGTAAATTTAAGATCCTAATTTTAGGATTAAATAGGATGCTTTTTTAATGTCCTTACCTGAGTAATCTGTAAGCCTTGTTGAGATATAAAGCGATAGACCGCATTTTTATGCCTCCGCTACAAAGTGGCCGGAAGCATTATGTTTTCTGGTTGTCCGTACGTCTGTACGTCCCGTTCTCGTGATCGCGTTATCTCAAGAACCAATAGATGGACTACCGCCAAACTTGGGTCATGTATGTATCTTGCAGAGCTAATGAACTGATTAGATTTTGGGGTCACGAGGTCAAAGGTCAAAGGTCACAAGGCTCATTATGTATGCAAGAATAGCTAGTGATCGCGTTATCTCAAGAACCGATTGATGGATTCCCGCCAAACTTGGGTCATGTATGTATCTTGCAAAGCCAATGAACTGATTAGATTTTGGGGTCACAAGGTCAAATGTCACAGGGCTTATTATGTATGCAAAAACAGCTTGTGATCACACTGTCGTTAGAACCGGTGGACGGATTACCATCAAACTCAAGACATGTATGTATCTTGCAAAGCCAATGAACTGATTAGATTTTAGGGTCATGAGGTCAAAGGTCAAAGGTCATGGGGCTCATTATGTATGCATATAAATAGCTTGTGAACTCATTATGATTAGCACTGACAGATGGATTACTATCAAACTCAAGACGGGAATTTATCTTGCAGAGCCATGTATATGAAAAATAGCTTGTAATCACGATATTCTGAGAACCCGCTAATGGATTACTATCAAACTTGAATATTAAAAATTGCTTCCGTCTTGGTTTGTAAAATCACTCTATGGCGGAGGCATCATTTTCGACTGCGCGCAGTCAAAGTTCCATCTAGTTTATTATATTTTTTAAATAATGATGTAAGTTTAGTAGGATTGACATTTCTGTATCTTATGTTAACAAAGAGCTAAGCGAAAGACCTTGCGGGCAGTTGCACTTCCTTTACTGGTTAGACAAACAAAAACATGCCATGGGATACTGTTGCATATCTGAATGAGCCTTGAGTTGTATTGATTTCCACAACATCATTCAGTTTAAAGAAGAAGAAAAAAATGGTTAGACAGTCATTATATCACAAATAGAGTCCTTGAATGATATTCAGATGTTGTTTCGATGTGACTAATACAATTCATTTTCATCTTCATCAAACGACCATACAACCCCATGTACCTTGTATGTGAATACAAACCAGATCTAGCAGGTGGGTTCATTATGTGTATACACTATTTAATCCCCTCCCTCTCTCCTCGTTGGTGCATTTATATTCTAACAAGCTTGAAGAATTCCTAAATATTAACAAACTCATCACTTTCATGGAAGGCATTTCAACTCCATTACAAAGTGCTGGTAGGTTTGGAGATCAAGAGGTGAAGTTATAGGAGCTCTTACATGTAGCTCTAATACTCTATATCAGAACTCGATGTTCCAAATTTTGAATTGGCAATGTCAGGAGACTTGTCTGAAAGACCCGTTCACAAAGCCTTTTTTCAATGACAAAGCTCAGTGACAAATCTGTTGTTAACCAATCAGAAGCAAGGATTTCAGTAGCTTATAACATAAACTGTCATTTGTCACTGATGACAAGTTTTGTGAAACTCCCCCCTGAAATGTTTGAAAACCCAAAGTTCTGTGATCCTTTGGAAGCTTAGCATATAGCAACTAGCTATTGGGAGGGTGGGGGCTGTGACAAAGTTGTTTGTTTTTCTTTTGTTGGTCAACCTACCTAATAATGTTGTCACATGTTTTATAATCAGCTCTTGTCTGGAATTTTATTGACAAGGTAGTTATTGCACATTGTTGAAATGATATTTGATGCCGCAATATGTAAATTTGTCTTTCTTTGTATTTATTTTTCCAATTGAAAATAAAAGAAAATAAACACTGATGTATTTTATACATTTTCTATGCATTTTGCAAGACCAAAGATTTTTAAATACTTCCATGGTCTATGACGATTATACCATCCAGGATAGAGATCATCCTGCATTAAACCTAGGTTTTGAGTTTCCATACATAACATAACATAAATCATTTGATTCTTCTCTGAAATTTGTTTGTACCTGTGTTAACTGTGTGGGCACTGACCATTTAAATAACAAAATTATCTCTGTTTACGTGTGTTTACTCCCATAACATCATGTATTGGGCATTTTTGGTTGCAACTGGCAAGTATGGTTTGGTTCATGTTTTTATAAAGTGTTGTTGTTCGTTAAAGTTTAAAGTAAAGGTTGAGTTCTGGTAATGGAAAATTTGTGGTAGCCATTTTTTCTTATTTTTCTTCAAGTGACGGAACTTCCCATTTAAAGCATATCTTGTGTTTGGTACATGTAGACCTAGAAGCAATCTGGATTTTGCATAGTATGTAAAAGGACATTAAACTTTTGGTCCAAAATTACGCTGACCTCCGTTTGAGTTTCTAAGGTTGACATCACAGCTTATATACTGATGTGTTGGGGACGTGTCTCCTAAAATACTTTGTGCACAAAGTTGTGTGGTTCGACAAACATTTTCAAACAAACATTTCAAGATCCAAACTAACATGGAGTTGCTCAAAATCATCCATGCAATATCTGGACTTTCTGTGTAATGTCATTGATATTGAAAAAGTGTGTACTTATGAAATATAGTTCTCAATTTATTTTTTTCATTACCAGAACTCAATTTTTCCTTTTTAAACGACATCTCCATACCTGTTATCTCTACCTACATGATTGTACCTTCCTCTCACTTCACAGGTGTCAGAGTGATCCCATTCTGTACCCCAACTTGAGGTTAGAGGATACTAAAGCCCCCTCTGTTGCCCGTCTCCAGTCTAGAGACACAGACGAGAGCCACCGGGTCTCTGCTAGGTGCTTGCCTCGTGCATTAAGAGCTTTTCCCACTGTTCCATTTTATATCTCTCTCTCACTTTATGGTGTATTTTAGTGTACAGCACTTAATATGCATAATGCTGCTCCATCATGGGACTAGATCTGGAAATACTGTTCTGTCTATATTTAAAGAACTTAGAGACATCTAAGTGGTAAAATCCAGAATATCATTATTATCTCATGGCACATGCTCTTGGATAACCAAGAATAAGAGAGAGAGAGAGAGAGAGAGGGGGGATGAGAAAAGATAATTGATAGAAGAAAGATCATACAATGCTTGAGGAGTATGAGGT
Source organism: Mesocentrotus franciscanus (assembly GCA_037976565.1). NCBI lineage: Eukaryota > Metazoa > Echinodermata > Echinoidea > Camarodonta > Strongylocentrotidae > Mesocentrotus > Mesocentrotus franciscanus. The sequence goes on from CP137668.1 coordinate 25,700,591, forward strand.
ATGCTCCACATTGAAAGAGGTGTCAAGACATTTGAGACAGTGGGGAAAGGCTTCATAGCATATAAGTGTGTGGAGATGTTTTTAACTAGTTTCCATGCATGCATTTAGTTTGTTGCTTTGATGTGTGTCTTTGCATTAATAACATTGCATGCTAACATTCCATTCTGTGTGCATACTATGAATATAGTTATGAATTGATTTATTTCTAGTCATTCCAAACTTTATTGAGGTTTGCAGTGAAGTTTATAATAAGAATAATAATGATAATGAAAACAAGATTCGAGAAACAAGATGGTGAAAGTTGTGAAATAAATCAGATAAATTTGAAGAAAGCTATGAATTGTCAAAAGCCAAAATCAATTAATATAAGTGAATCTTTTTGTTAAATTGGTTATTAGTCTGTGATGTACATGTATTTGTGGAAAAGTGTGGACAACTGTCCCATTTAATGTACTGTATAATATTATTATCTCCTATCAAATTTTTCCGCAGGCTTTTCTCAAAACATGCTGTGACAGGCATGCTGTTATACTTTATGTCCTCATATAAAAAACAACGTATTAGTCATTTTTTTAAAAATTGGAGCAAGTGGGAGCAAATACATCATAGCTACATGACACTGTCTATTTGTCATGTTTCAATTCCCAACATATAGGGACACTGATTTTCCGTTTCAAAAAAAGGCCTTTTCCGTTTCAGAAAATCAGGAATTCGCTTCAGATGGGCTGAAAACGGAAATTCTGTTTTGCCATAGACTTTGTACACATGAAAAAGCTGAAATTCGTTTACATAAGATTTGCATACAAACATGCTAGAGATCTAGATGAACATTTCAGTCTTGGTTGTCACGTCAGCGATCGATCGATTTTAGGCGCACATGCCAGCCCCTTTTTCGAACTGTACATCAGCGTGTGTACAATCTCGCCGCACCTACCGCTCGCTGCTGGCATGTATGTGCCTAGTATTACGCCTACGCAATACTAGGCGCACACGCCAGCCCCTTTACTAATATTGTGCTGAACTGTGCATGTGTACGGCAATCTCGCCTTACACTTCGCGCGCATGCGCGCCTAGCTGGCATAATAGGATCGAGTTTTGTGTCAAACAAAATGGCAGCGCCCTGTCTCCAAAGAATCTGACGAATATCGCTAAATATTCGGAGTTATTAACCATGATATTAGGCCCAATATTTTTTCACTGCATAACGAATGACGAATCACAAAATAGTGTAAGTTTTACGATTTTCTCCTTGAAAAAGGGTTTTCCGCGATTTTCCGTTCGAATTGCATTTTCCGCTTCAAATGGTCATTTCCGTGAATTCCGTCCGCTCCGTGATTGCGGAAAATCAGTGTCCCTAAACATAGTAGTCTTAACTTTTATTTTAAAAGTGCACAACTTTCTTAAAGTTTATATGAACTTGTTCAAACTCTTGCCAATCTGTCTCTGACTTCTCTCCTTTCTTTCAGCATACTATAAATGCCATTGAGGTTAATTTTCCCTTTAAAGTTTAAACCCATCTCTCTTACACCTAAACCTCTTCTATATTCATTTTACCTCAATAATTATATAATTCACTTTCATCATTCTCAAGCTTCCTCTCTGCCTTGTTTATTCTGCTCATGCTCTCTTCCTCAGTCATTGTGGCTCAATCCTTATCTTTCTTTCTCTTTTATATATACCGGTATATATATATATATATACATATTTTGTTTCTTTACTTCAGTTCTTTTTTGTGAGTAATTCCTAAATTTTCTGTACTCATTCTCATTCCTGTCTCTGTGTCTGTCTGTCTCTGTCTCTCACTCTCATTCTCTGGTTCACTCTCTCCCTAGCTCACTACCTCCCCACACACACACACACACACACTTTTTCCTCTCTCCCTGTCTCTCTCTCTTTCTGGTCATGCCTCTCCCAGTTAAATCTAGTTATCTTATTAACTTCTTTCCTGTATTTCCCTCTTGATCAGTGTCGTCGGGAATGATCAGATCCTCTACCCTACCCTGAAGGTAGAGATCTCACAATCACCGCTCTCCGGTAAAGAAAGGAGGAACGTCACAAACCAGCCGTTGCAGCTGACCAGGTAAGAGAATAGTTATACTGGTTGAGACTGGACATGACAGGCATAATTTTCCCTGGATTAAATCAGATTTTGGTTAATTATCTTTCAAAAATATGGTGGGAGAAAATGAACATGTGATTATAAGATTTTCACGACTTTTAAAGTGTTTTGAAATTTGAAAAGTTAATATTTAGGCACCATTGCTCCTAACCTGCCCTACATGAAGCTCCCAAATAGTTGTTTTCTGTGCCTTCTTGAGATGTGTTACAAAGAAGTTCTCCCTAGAGTCAACGAGCCTGTTGGTGCTATGAATGATTTACTCCCAAGTATTGTATTTACTGGTAATGTCTTTGGAAAGATGTATAATGTGTCCCAAATTTGTCAACATTTCATATTGTAGAAAATTGTAACATGAAAATGTGCTAGGGGAAACTTATCTAATGAAAATTGTCATATTTACATTGTACGTGTACAATTGATAGCACTATAATAGTTAGAGATGAAAGCAAAACTGGAACATTTTGTTTTTATTACATTAAAAAGGTTAAAGATCAAGGCCCCACTTCCTAAAACATGTTATCAGTAACAACAGGCAAATTTC
>CP137668.1:25703750-25733396 GCA_037976565.1 Mesocentrotus franciscanus
TACACGTTTGGGGGCTAAATTTAGTCATGGACACCACTATTCTATAACATACAGGTTCCATTTGATGGGGGGATGTTGAAGATTTGATTTTCTTTTCTTCTTCTGTAATACCAATATATATATATATATATTCCGAATTGTCGATGGCGAAAGATAAGCCTAAATTTCACAAAGAAAATCATTGGGCCTATAATTTCAATTTGTCCACGTAAAACCTCTTTTCCCCTAAACAATAATTTTGGTAAGAGCAACATTGCTTTCCATTCAAATATAATATGGACGGATGAATTGGGTACGAAAAGTAGTTGATTGAAATATAGCTTTTTACGACTCTCAATTTGTGCACTGAATATGAATCAGAAAGATATCACAAGCAAGCAAACAAAGCAAAACGAAAATAAGACCCCCCGAAAAAAGGAGGCCAAAACGGTTCACTGGATTAAGAACAATATTTAGGTCAGCAGTTGCAGACTATGTTACAGATCAATTTGGAACCGTGCAAAGCTGCAAAACTGCATGGCATAGTCTTTATCGCATACACATACAGTATGCCTTAATGATCAAAACTATACTACTAATAATAGTAATAATAATAACATTAATAATAATAATGTTTTAATGCCACTTATTAACACTCCTGATTATCAACAAAGGAAGTATTAATAGGCCTACATAAAATTGTATACAATACTACAAAAAAGTATATAAAAGTTGCAAAGAAAAAAAAAGCACAGCTCATGTTCTATACTTATATAATACAAGAATGAAAATAAATTAATTACAATTGCCTTATAATAAGAAAAGGAAGAAGGAAACAAAAGAGAAGAACAGGGATTAGACCTCCCTGCGCTGAGGTCACCGGCAGGTGGTTATCTCATCAAATCAGCTCTCAATTAACATAGGAAAAAGGGCATAATGGGAGATCAACGGGTACCGCTTAGGCATTGTTGGATGTATAGAGGGCACAAGTAGCTATAATTAGTGCAGTTTTGCTTTAAGAACATGTATAGGCTCCATAAAGCTGTATATAGGCCTACTGCATGGATCGCTTTACATTCAAAAGCAATGCAATAATAATTTTGTTACAAAAGATTGCATTAACAAAATAAGTCAATTTAGCTCAGTGTTACAGTAACAGTAACATCAATTACAATTCACAAACCAGGAAATTTAAGAAAGATGAAAAATGATTGCTGATAAGCTAGGTTGCTTACTTACAAGCATTTATGCTTTCTTAGCAGTCAGGTAAAACAACCATCACAATCACAATCACAATCACAATGAAGCATATATAGTACCGGAGTCGATGTTTCTTTTTTCCAGAAAATGATGAAAAGATACCGTTGTTCCAAATTCCGCATGCTATGATTGATCTAGCCCATGATGAAAGGAGGAATAAACATTTACTTGAAATGAAAATGTAATAGGTAAGATTGAAATATACAATCTAATTTTACTATTCTCATGATGATTCAGAATTTGAGAATTCGGTGAGTGCGCCTTAATTAAAGGCTAAATCTGCAGACCACCGGTCCCCGAGTGCATCGCACTCATTATCCGCAGTGTTAGCGTCGTGTGCAGAGCGGATAGTCTAGCGGATAAGCCACTGGGATAAGCCCCCTAGCTCATCTATATTAATTTTGTACGAAATGCGTCAAATTTGTATTAATGTTTGAAAATACAAGCAAAAATAGTCGATACAAAATATTTGAATGTGTCTTGTATTGCAGACGTGACCTGTATAATATCCACTAATCCTAATTAGTTTTATGCACTCAGAACGTGAGACCGCACGCACAGGTCTGCTCTATATACGAGGATAGTCACGGGGCACGGTACGGTATATGAATATTCTTTCTGTTATTGTGTGCACTCGGGGCACCACAAAAAAAAAAAAAAAAGCTGCGGCTCGAGTGCAAATTTTTGACGGTCCTGTATTGACAGCTACAAACGTGCGTTTTCTCCACACACACAAACAGAAATACGATGATTTCTCAAAATAAACATTTCTAGAGGATTAAGTTTCATTAATCTCCACATTATCGGGGATGATATCAATTTTGCAGTTAGGTGTGATGATCTAAATATTAGTTAAACATCTTAAGATCTTTGAGGTAGCATGTATAGTTCATGTAGTTTGGATTATAGAGGTTAAAAACACATCCTGATGAGTTTTAAGCATAATCTAATAATGACAGACTTAAAAAAAAGTAACATAATTATATCAACAATAAATGCGAGTCGGGGAGAGGCTTCTTTTTTTTTAAGGGTTTACTGGTAGGGCGATTTGGGAAAAACTATGCACATTTTGAAAGAAATTTTAAATCGGATGTATATTCTATTTGAGTCCAGCAGCTGCTAGTATTATTACACAGGAAAAGGGGCACTTGTCAAAGTAAAACGTGTACCTCTCAGATTTGAATTGGTGCAATATTATTATCAGGTGAAGGAGCACTTATCAGAGGTGGTAAGGGGCACTTACCAGAGATGAGGGCATTTATAAAAGGATATGCCGAGGCTTTTATTTTTAAAAATGGGGGAGGGGGGTACTTATCACATGGTACAAGGACGCTAATTATTATAAAGGAAAAGGGGCACATGTCAAAATAAGAGGAGCATTTTTTTGAAGGGGAAGGGGCAATTCTTACAAAGGAACTTGGGCGCATTTTGTCAAAGTAAAACTGGGGCACAATTCTTTTTTTTTGGGGGGGGGAGGGTTGCACCGTGCTCCCGGGAGTGCCACCTCTGATTATTTGCGATTTCAGCAATTTGTCATAAACCATGAGGCCAGATGATTTCCAACATACATATTATATCTATTTGCTGCATAATGTGAATGGTAACGTCCAGACACTTTCAGTGATACTGATCGATATTCCTACTCAACATTATATGTAATGTAACTCCTCAGAAGGCTTCTGTATCTACACAGGGTTAGCCGCCGGGAGGGGTATATAGGCCTACTCAAGTGTCACATATAGAGGGGAGGCACTCGATCCCTTGGCTTGCGACTCTCTGAATTAATTTCAGCTTCGAATAATTAACTTTCATTAGATTTCGACAGATTAACTACAACTACCCTTTTTGCGAATAACTTATTATTCCAACCTGAAATGGAATTGCAATGAAATATTTCCTGTGTCCTTCATAAAGTCCGAAGCCCAAAGCCAATTACAAATGGATATCAATAACATACAGGTATTATGAATAGTTTATTTATATTCGAGCTTCGGCTAAAAGGATGATTATTCAGCGAATTTTAGAAAACAAGAGCAGTTCAACATTATTATCCATCCAGAAACCACACCGAGGCTGGTCACATGATACAACCTAGCCAAACTTATAAAAGCTGCACTGTACGTGTCACGTATTTAAATATTAAATTTTGAATATTCACACATTCGTGTGCAATAATGAGCGCGAGCAGGCTAGCATTACTCGAGTGCAAACCTCAACACCCTCTAGTCTCTGATTAAGGTGTTTTAATCTTTATCACAAATTATGACAGAAAACAGATCATAACTATAGTTGTATCCCCCACCCTCCCCCCCCCCTTGGGGCATGCAGGGAAGGCTAAATTTTTAGAAAACAATAGAAATTAAACATTATTTATTAATTTTATATTTTCTTAATAATTATGTTCATGCTCCATTTTTATGCATTTCGGGTGCAACAATAAGCAATACAAAAACAAGCAGGAGCCCAACTGTATAGTGCGAACTCTATATCCTCTCGTCTCCAATCCAGGCGTTTTTATTCTATTTATAAGAGATAAAATCAGTGACATCAACTAAGATATTTGACCTTCTTCCCCCCTCTGGTATTGGGGGAGGAGCGTATAGTGACAAGTGAACTTTGAGTTTGAATGGTGTGTTGTGTGCATGGGGGGCTAGGTTCATTTCGTAGGCCTACATAGTTATTGTTTTGTTGTTGTTGCCGCCGGTGTTGATGTGTTGTTGTTGTTGTTGGTGGTGGTGGACTGGTGGTTGTTGTTGGTTGTTGAACATTTCGAACTGGAGCCTGGGTAGTTACATTTTCTGGCGGTGATGTCCGGGTCCGCGGCATCGTTTTCTTTTATCCCCTCCCCTTTTTCTTCTTCTTCTTCTTCTTCTTCTTCTTCTTCTTCTTCTTCTTCTTCTTCTTCTTCTTTTTCTTTTGCTTCTGCTTCTGCTTCTTCTATTTCTTCTTCTTCTTTTTCACTTTCTTAATAATCATTCGCCGGCCTATCAATATTATGCATGCCTACATAGGGCCCTAGGTCATTGTGCTATTTGATTTTGAAATACTATTTGGTCAGTTTTGAAACTTTACGTCTTAACAGACCTTGACAGTGTTACCTTTTCACTTTCGTACTATTTCAGCAACACTTTTTTCTTTGAGGGCAAGCGTATGGGGGAGGGGAGGGCGTCCCCGGCCGGCGAATAGCAGGAATATTCATCTATGCTATTTTTACCGCTTTCGCTTATTCATCCGACACAGCTTGTCACTATTCCTGAGAGGAGCGTGGGCAAAACTAAAAAACGCCCACCGTACCTTGATATATCGACCTCCACACCGCGCGCTAACAGGTTGTCTAGCTCTGTTTTGCGTGCATACGGTACGTATCGTGTTTACCTATTTGTTTGCACACGGATTTTGGTGAATAACACATAAAAACCCGAATTTTACCAGAGTTTGTCAGAACAGGGACATGATAGAGAAGCTGAAGTAAAGCAATTATCGACTGAGTGTGATTTAAATTACCTTCATAAACGTACAACTCGAGTTCAATTTTATCACCATGCCTGACGTCAAGTGTGTCTGCTGCACGGGTAAGAAAAAAGTCGAAATTTATCACAATGTTAACTACCCGGTTGCGGGTTAGCGTGTACGTAGACTGAAGATTTCTGTCTCTTTCGTTCGTTAGCCTCTGATTTGGGTAGGGTCGGCTCCTCTCTTTAGAGACAGAAGCCGACCGTAGCGGCTGCATTGTAAACTAATGCTCGCGTCCGAGCAGTAAACTTATAGTTATGCCCAAAATACTACATTTTACCCGATGCATATCCGATGCATTTATTATTGTAAATTAGGCCTAGGCTAAACTACATCGGTTCCACTTACCAGATTGACTTTATGATGCGTTAAAGGGTCTTTTTCCGGATTTTCATCGCCGAAAATGAGCTCCGTGTTGAAATTCTTGCAGCCGTATTTTAAACTGTTACTGTCAATGGATGACGTCATCTTCCTTCATGCGCAGTAACACTAGTTTAAAATATGGCTGCAAGAATTTCAACACGGAGCTCAATTTCGGCGATGAAAATCCGGAAAAAAAGACCCTTAAACGCATCAATCATACAGTCAATCTGGTAAGTAGAACCGATGTAGTTTAGCCTAGGCCTAATTTACAATAATAAATGCATCGGATATGCATCGGGTAAAATGTAGTATTTTGGGTATAAGTTTACTGCTCGGACGCGAGCATTAGTTTGCAATGCAGCCGCTATGGTCGGCTTCTGTCTCTAAAGAGAGCCGACCCTACACAAATCAGAGGCTAACGAAGGAAAGAGACAGAAATTTTCGGTCTAGCGTGTACGGTGTAGCGTTTCTAAATTCTAGCTAAACACACCGCTCGATTTATTTTTACGTGCATACGCGGCCAGGCCAGGCCATGAGAGGCGCCCGATCACAATACAGCCTGCCTGCAACCGGCATACGGTGTGAAATAGGGTTTCTTTTAAATTAAAAGAAACCCTATTTAATCATACTATTATTACACAGGATTACGTAATATCTATTCATCGAGGCAAATATTTAGGTAGAAAGGGAGAATATTCCTACTCTTCATGCATATATTATGCTATTGCTAATGAGACTTCTAAGCACAATCTACATTTAGTCTGAATTATACGGACCCCAAAATGAGTGTCAAGTGTGTAGATGTGCACATGGAAATTTGCATTCAATGGTGCATGGTGTACGTTGCAAATGTATGTGAAAAATGAGTTGTGTCATGTTTTCTTGCCTGTTTCTTTCATTCTTGTTACACCAACAGTACTGTCAATAACAGTTTTTACCAACAAGTGATGATGGATTTGTGGTTTCAAAATTGTTGTTACTTTTATTAAATTAATTTATGTTATTATATTTTCTCCTTTTTTAAATTCTGAACACAGAGGGCAAGGAGTGTGCCTGCACGGGACAGGATTGCTGTAAAACTGGCGAATGCTGCAAAGATGGAACCTGCTGTGGAAAATGCACAAGTGAGTCTTTCATCATTTTCAGTGAACCCTTAAAGTGCCTCCTAGTAGGCCTTTAGGTTTTACTAAACTCTTTACACAAAGCTTTTAAAATTTATATTCATAGCCCATAGGGAAAAATTGATCCAATTGTCCCCTTTTTAATGTGCATAATCATTACTTTTAACTTGATGCTAAATCCATGTTCGATTTCAATTACAAATGCCCAAGCTTCCCTTCATCTTAAATACGTTTAAAGATTAGAAAATCTTTAAACGCATTAAGTTCAATTTTATTCTCATAACTTCATAAGGTTAAGGATAGGTCAATGTTACATAGAAAAGGTGGTTGTGATATTTAAATGCTCATGCATTTCATTAATTTCTTTATACTATCACCTTTAAATGGGTGTATAGGCTTAATTTTCAGACAAACTGGCAATGATTATTTGTGCACAATATCAACTATTCTGGTGGATCCATGGTTTTGTTATGGGATGGGGGCACAAATCTGACAAAATGTTGACAGCCCAGATAATAATGATTTGTCTAGGTTTGTCACTAATTAAATATTTAAAAAATCACTGACAAGCTTAAGAAAAATAATTGATTTGGGTCTGCCAAGTCAAGGTGGCACAAATATGTGCCTGTATATATATATATATATATATATACCGGGTATATATATATATATATATATATATATTTTTTTTTTTTTTTTTTTTGGGAAGGGGGGTGCAATTTTCATGTATGCCTGGTTGTGCCCATTATAAATCTTGCAGTTTAGTCTATATGAAAGATAAAATGCAGTTATACCAACAATAGAGACATTATAATTTGATGTGAAATTAATTGATTAATTTTTTTTTTCTTCACAGACGCTGCATGCAAGTGTGTTGATGACTGCAAGTTTGGAAGCGGCTGCTCATGCATTGAGGGGAACTGTGCATGCTAGACGAGCAGGGCCCTTAGCTATAGGGATGGAAGGTGAGGTTTTAATGTACTTATGGCTATATAGTAAAATTGTTTCCAGGCACAAACATTTGTGCCAGTCATAATAGATATTACAGGGTCTGAAATGTAAGACTGTAGATGTGCACAGCATCAATAGGACCTCTGTTTTAGCTGCTTGTGCCTGACATAGCTATATACAAAGTTTTGATGTGTTATTTTATTTTATTAATATGATTTATAAGGCCTATGTTTCACCTGCCAGACACAGCCAGAGATGGTTGAAGTTTAGCTTGGCTAAGTCCGTTATGGAATTGTGTTGAGTGTCAAATAGAGTCCTCTCCTGCAGGAATTTCATTGTAGGACAGCAACTGGTGCATAGTACTTTCAATAGTTGAAGAATTGCTTATAACACAGCAGTTGTTATTTAATACCAATGAATATTGTGTCACATTCATTTGAATCATACTGTAAGATTTTTTTAATGATCCATACTCTGAAAATATTGATGGTTTTACTTTGTAGACTTACATTCTATATTGTACTAAAATAAGATCGCCTTTTCATTAAAGAGAATTATGCTAATATATATGAACTGAAGGAATATATATATCCTGAGAGGCTCTCATATCCAATTTAGCTTAGTTAAGAAACAGTTATTTTCATGAAATGAAATGGAACAATTGTGTCACTGAATTAATTTGAATGTTGATCTAATGTTCATTAAAATGTCAGTAAAGTAATACCAAACAAAAAATAAGATTGACATTACTGCATTGTGATATATAAAAAAGGGCAATTCGAAAATCTTTGCAAGTTATGAAAATATGCACAGCCCTTCCTGTCTTTTGTGACTTTTGTATAGTTTTTTTCAACAAACGAAACAAATTCATTAACCATTTCTGTGATTTTTTTTTTTTTGTACAAATATTTTCAAGCATTTTTTCTTCTTCTTCTCTCTGTGTCTGTTTCTCTTCTGCAGATTGAGCATACAGCTGATGAAACCAGTCAATGCTTCTGCCAACATGCTGCAAGCAGAAATTAATTTGTATATTTTTGATCCAATGTCTTATATTTTTGTTGTAAAATAGTTGTATATTGTAAAAAAATTAAGTTAATTGCCATTTTATTTTTTTGAAAATATGAGACTAATTGGCATTAATAGGACTACTTAAAAAACGTTTATTAATTAAGGCTGACAGTAATGCCTGTTAGAATTTTACTCCATTTGTTACTGCCCTGTTAAGTAAATTCTTCAGTCTTTTTCTAACTTCTGTCAAATTGTCAAATTTGGAAGACTCACTCATGATTAAATTTAAATAATACTGTATTCAGTATGCATTGCTTATTTTTTCTTATGATTTATTTGGGATGATATATACTGAGGAAATAAGGAGATTATTGAGGTGCTTTGAAGAAAAGAGAGATGAGGAATTAAACTAACAAAGTGTAATTCAGAGAATTGAGTGCTGTGGAAGAAATGTGGGGAGATTAAATAAAAGCTCAAATGGTGAAAGAACAATTATGATAACATTGCAGGCAAACAGCCTCAGAATTCCTTGGTAATTTAAAACTAGCTTAGAGAAGAGAAGGAGGAGGAGGCCAGAAAGACAGGGCGCAGGCCAGAGTTATACATGTACTGCGGGTTAGAGAGAGAAAAAAAAAAGACGTGGACGAGAGAGAGAACAAGTGAGTATGACCAGATGGGAAAGAGAGAGAGAGAAAGAAAACAAAAAGACGTGGACGAGAGAGTATGACCAGATAGAAGTGAGAAAAGGGAGAGGGAGAGAGAAAACAAAAAGACGTGGACGAGAGAGAGAGTGAATATGACCAGATAGGAGTGAGAAAATTGAGAGAGAGAGAGAGAGAGAAAGAAAAAACATGGACGAGAGAGAGAGTGTGTGAGTATGACCAGATAGGAGTGAGAAAAGGGAAAGAGAGAGAGAAAGAAAACAAAAAGACATGGACGAGAGAGAGAGAGTGAATATGACCAGATAGGAGTGAGAAAATTGAGAGAGAGAGAGAGAAAACAAAAAACATGGACGAGAGAGAGAGAGTGTGAGTATGACCAGATAGGAGTGAGAAAAGGAAAGAGAGAGAGAGAGAAAGAAAACAAAAAGACATGGACGAGAGAGTGAGTATGACCAGATATGAGTGAGAAAAGGGAGAGAGAGAGAAAGAAAACAAAAAGACGTGGACGAGAGAGAGAGTGAGTATGACCAGATAGGAGTGAGAAAAGGGAGAGAGAGAAAGAAAACAAAAAGACGTGGACGAGAGAGAGAGAGTATGACCAGATAGGAGTGAGAAAAGGGAGAGAGAAAGAGAACAAAAAGACGTGGACGAGAGAGAGAGTATGACCAGATAGGAGTGAGAAAAGGGAGAGAGAGAGAGAAAGAGAACAAAAAGACGTGGACGAGAGAAAACGTCGCGTAGGGACATTTCTGATAAAATTTTCACTTTTCAACTTTGTTGTCCGTTGATAGAGATTTTCGTGCTTTTAATTTGGTACCACTCGCGAATTCTAATATGACGTCATTATGACGTTGTGAGCCAATAACAAAACGTCGTGGGCACGCGAACGCTCAAGTTTATTCCCAGCAAAAGGTCGCGTAGTAGCCCACGACCTTTGCGCGGACGTACGTACAGAAAGCGACAAATTTTCCCGGTAAAAGGTTGCCTAGCGAAGTTTGCGAGTGGATATCGTCTGCAGCGTTCGGTGCTGGTTGAGGTAAGTGTACAAAATAGTACAAATATAGAACATTATTGGAATATAAAGCAACAGTATTTTATAAATAGTTTCATTGTTAGTTAAGCAGATATTCTATACCTTGTTCGGAAGTAAAAAGCGTGAATTAGGGTTTATTGTGTATTCCTTTTTGTGTGTGCCTGTTCGTCATACGAGATCAGTCCCACCCGTACTTGGTTGTGTAGCGGTAACCGTAGTTTTTATTAATACGCGCAGTGCAGTGCCTGTAGAACGCGGTATCTAACGTTAGACCCAGTACCCAGGAGACAAGGTGACTTCCTGGCTTATTCTTTTGTATATATAAATCCTAACATTAAGATCGCATTGGTAAAGTCAGATTTAAAAACAGAAGAAGTAGGGTCTAGCCTAGGCCTAGGGACTAGGGTAGGGACCAGGGTCTACAACTAGATCTACAAGTACAGACCTACTGAACTAGTAGTAGTACAACTTCACTACAAGTAAGTTAGTAGGCCTAGATCTACAACTACAAGTACAGCCCATACATATCTAGCTGCATTACTATCCTGGTGTATTAAAACCTGCTCTATAGTCTATTGTCTGTTGATACTCAACATTTCAAACACCACTGTACAAAACTCAACTGATTTCACTCAAAATTGGTACTTTAGTGACAATTAATGACACCTACGAAACAGAAAAACAATTTCAAAAATTGAGAAACACTGTTTATATTATTTGTAATAAGTTTTTTTCAATTTATATATTCCAGACCAGGCAATAAGCAAAGACGATGAAGATGAGGAGGAGGATGAGGAAGAGGACAACATTCCCCTATCGAGATTGAAAGCAGGTAAGTTAATAAGAAAGAGAATTATATATATATATATATATTTTTTTAAAATTTATTTATCCCCCAAATGTAGAGGTTATTAGTTATGCAAACATTTTCAAAATATCAATTTTATGCGAGCATTGGGAGATGTTTACTTCTTAATTGTGGTACAATAGGACCCTCTAATATTCCCCAGTAATGGTCCTGCATGTATATAATGTGTATGTTTGGTTTAATAGGCTAACACCAGCAGGGTAGCTGGCAGCTCTTCGCTTTGCCCGGAGGAGCCAGTGGAGGAGCCAATGGAGGAGCCAATGGAGCTAGACGATGATGAGGTACTCTTTTTATTATTGCTCATTCTTCTGCTATACCTCCACATATGATTAAAAGAACCATCAGAGCAGTTGGGTAATAGGTTTCAGAATAATTAATTTAGCTCACTGTTTCTTTTTCAGTTCAATATCATCATATACATTATCTGAGCAATATATCTTTGGCATATTTTCTTGTTACTTGTATAATCTTTGTTTAATGTTTTAATGTATGTTTGTATTTGAATGATTTACTGGAGCTATTGGTATGTTATTATCGCTTACAGAATTTGAAAACTCTGATTTTTCTTTTTTCCAATCAGCAAATGGAACCAGTTGCCCGTAGGAGATGAGCACCCAACACCCTGTGACGTAAGTTTCATGTCGCCATAAGCTTTTTTAAATATTTATATGTTGTCGCCATAAACCTATTATTCAATGACACATCTTGTGTGATGTTTATGTAAGTATAAACTGATCTATCATATGACATGAAAAGTAAATAATAGTAGTCTCATTAATTGTCTTATCCAGGACCAGATTTCAGTTCAATATCATCTTAATTATACATTATCTGTGCAATATATCTTTGGCATATTTTCTTGTTACTTGTTTAGTCTTTGTTAATGTTTAAATGTATGTTTGTATTTGAATGATTTACTGGAGCTATTAGTGTGTTATTATCTTTTACAGAATTTGAAAACTCTGATTTTTCTTTTTTCAAACAGCAAATGGAACCAGTTGCACTCTCTCATCTGCACGTAGGAGATGAGCACCCAACACCCTGTGACGTAAGTTTCATGTCGCCATAAGCTTTTTAAAATATGTATATGTTGTCGCCATAAACCTATTATTCTATGACACATCTTTTGTGATGTATGTGTAAGTATAAAATGACCTATCATTACATGAAAAGTGAATACATTTTCTCTTAGTAGTTTTCTTATCCAGGACCAGATTTTCAGTCAAGGCCTCTATATTTCTTGGCTAAAATAAATTGTTGAGTCAACTTTTGAATGAAATGCACATGTTTTCCTGAGTGTCACTATGTTATAATTCCATCCAATCAATACTGTGTGCATATAGTTGTCTTTATTTCTATCATAATGAAGCATTTTGATATTTTGAACACATTTTGTTGTACAAGATCTAGGACTCTTCCCAGTCAAACTAGTAAACCAAACTATGGTGTGCATTAATTATCATGCTTCTTCCTGAGTACTGCAATACTTGTAATAAAACACTGTTTATCATCTGCATTTATGAGGCAAATTTGTTGAGTGGACAAAAGAGCTTTGATTCTCCAGTGAACATCTTGTTCCTCTTCCAGTTTAAAAGAGATTATTCCAGGATACAATTTTGAGAGCATAGAGTGAATGCTTTGATTTACTGAACTGTTTTTGTCTCGCCTGCGTAGCAAAAAGCGAGACATAGGCGCCGCTTTTCCGGTAGCGGCGGCGGCGTCAACATCAAAACTTAACCTAAGGTTAAGTTTTTGAATTGTTAATATAATTTTGAAAGTATAAGGTCCTATTAAATGAAACTTGGACTAAAGGGTTATCAAGTATCCCCAATCCTGTGAGGAAAATTTCAGGTCACAAAGTCAAGGTCAAAGGTCATTTCAGGTCAACAAACTTAGACTATGTTGTGGCATCATCATCAAAAACTTAACCTGAGGTTAAGTTTTTGAATTTGTAATGTAATTTTGAAAGTATAAGTTCTTATTCAATGAAACTTAGACTAAAGGGTTATCAAGTATCCCCAATCATGTGAGTAGAATTTCAGCCCACTAGGTCAAGGTCAAAGGTCATTTCAGGTCAACAAACTTAACTATGTTGTGGCATCAGGCTAAGATTTTTTAAATTGTTATCATAATTTTGAAAGTATACATTCCTATTCCATGAAACTTGAACATAAGGGTTATCAAGTATCACCAATCATGTTATTAGTCTTTAGGTGACAAAGTAAAGGTCAAATGTCATTTCAGGTCTGGAAACTTAGACTTTGTTGTGGCATCAACATCAAGATTTTGAAATTTTAGCATAATTTCAAAAGTGTTTGTTCAAATTCCATGAAACTTGTACCCAAGGGCTATCAAGTATCACAAATCATGTGACACAAATTCCAGGTCACAAAGTCAAGGTCAAAGGTCATTTTAGGTCAGTAGACTTGGATTATGTTCTCAAAATTTAATATGAGAATTAATAAATAAATTGTTGTTATTTGTTCATATTTCATGAAAGTAAATATTCGAATCATTCGAGTACTTTCCCATGAATATTCTAATAGTAATTTTAGTATTTGATCCCAGGCCTAGTATGTACATGATCAGTTACAGCTAGGTGACAATATTGATGTTTCGATAATATATATTGGAGTATATCTCATAATAATGTTCTCATTATGCTAATGAGACGTGATGTGATGTAGATGGGCTCTACCTTCCAATTGTTTTTACACAAAGTGCTGAAAATCCTCTTTTCTTAAAAAGTTTATTAGATAACTTTATTTGTAAATTACTGACAAGCATTGAAACATTTATAGTCTTACCCATACACTAAATCTCATTATATTGTATTCTTATGATACAGTAAATAATTATTCTGATGATTCATAAATCTATATTCACTTCAAAATGATTATTATATTCAGATGATTTCATTTTCGGGGGTCTGCAAATGGGCCACCCTGCCTATAAAAATAATGTCCCAACCTCAATTTTTCATCATATCGAATTGCGTAATGCCGAATTGCGTAATGCAGGTGAGACCGCCGAGAGCGTTTCACTTGTTTTAAATTTAATTTGACAGAAATCAATTGCGAGGAAGCGCCAGGCTCAACCACATTTGTGGGACCAAAATTTGCAGAAGGAGAAACGAGCTCATGGCCTTCCATACCACTCCAGAAGAGGACAGGCAAGACCGGGAAGGCAAATCGGACCTGTTTGTAAACATGATTGTAAGTTTGAGTGTGCCAAAAAAATTAACGAACTTCAAAGACAGGAAATTTACTTGTCGTACTGGAATGTGAGAGATTATGAAAGACAAAGAGACTTCATTTGTTCTCATGTTGAGAGAAATGACAGTACAAAAAGAGTGAAGAGGAATAATTACTGCCTTCCTGTGAACAACTCAAAGCAAAAAAGTGTGCCAGTCATTCTTCATCAATACACTTGGAATAACTCAAAGAACAGTCTTGTACACAATCAACAAAAAAGAGGGCAATTTCTGTGCTGCTGACAGGCGGGGAAGTGTCCCCCTCCAAACAAATCTTCCACAGATATCCTTGGTGGCATACGAAGCCACATAAAACAATTCAATGTGATGAAGTCGCACTACTGCAGGGCTTCATCAAAACGAGAATATTTGCCCTCAGAACTAAGCATCAGAAAAATGTATCACATGTACCAATCAGAAGTACAGAACCCAGCATCAGAGAAAATTTACAGAAAAGTGTTTAACACTGAATTCAATCTTTCATTTCATGCATCAAAAAAAGACGAGTGCAAAACTTGCCTAGCATTCAAAAATAGCCCATGCAACAACGATGACGACAACGAAGCATTCCGAGAACATGACTTGTAAGGGATAAAGATAGAGCGCGCGGAGAAAAAGCGAGAGATAAGCAAGAGGCAATGAATGACATGCCCAACAATTGCTGCATTTACATTTGACCTCTAACAGGTCCTCTCATATCCTTCCTCTACGTCCTCTGTCCTGTTCTCCAAAAGAAAACTTTCCACGTACAATTTATGCCTTTATGATCAAGCAAATGGAGAAGGGCATTGTTATGTATGGGACGAAACAAATGGAAAACGAGGTGCCAATGACATTGGCACATGCCTGGTGAAACATTTAGAGTCTCTGGCACCTGAAAATACCAATGTTTCACTTTTTAGTGATTCATGCAGCGGTCAGAACAAGAATAAATATGTAGCTGCTGCCCTCCTACACGTTGTACGAACTTCGACTATCTGTACAATTGACCAGAAGTTTTTAACCCCAGGTCATACTCAAATGGAAGTCGACTCCATCCACAGTTCAATTGAAGGTGTTAAGAAAAAGATGCAGGTTTTTCATCCTGATCAGTGGACCATGATTGCAGAAATGGCAAGGGTACAGAAGCCATACATTGTGCACCAGTTGCATTATGAGGACTTCTATGACTTGAAAAAGCTTGCAGCAGACATTCTGCAAAATACACAGCGTGATGTGTCCGGGCAAAAGGTCCAGTGGTCTAGGATCAGACACTTCCACTTTGAGAAGTCATCACCACTTCTGATTAAATTCAGATCTGATTTTGATGGTCCTTTTCATGAGCTGAGGGTGTCTGCTTCAGAGAGGAACATGAGGAGATCTCATCTTGATTGCCTTTACACTTCTTTGCTCCCGATCAGTGCAGCAAAGAAGCAGGATTTGCTCAGTCTGTGTCAATCGAATGTCATTCCAGTCCACTACCATGAGTTTTACAGAAACCTGCCTTCCCATGGTGCTGCTGATGTGAACAGTGATGATTGCTTGCTTGTTGAAGAGTAGAATACTCACTTGTAAACATTTCTTTGGTCTGGATATTATATTCACAAATCTGACCGATTGCAAACAATGAGATGGTATCCCAGAGTATTTATAGTCTGAAAAGTGATTTCTTGTCCTCAATGTTGAACATAACATTAAACGTGTTGACATTGTAGCACACTCATGACTGGAATGCATGTAAATTCATTTCTGAAATTTGCAAGTAGTTGTTAACATGGATATTTAGATGTTTTTGTAGGATGCAATTTCAATCCTGAATAAAATAGCTATTACCAATCATGCTTTGAAGATGGCAATATTGAAACTTACACGATTGTGATAGCTTTAACAATGTTCATTCACTGAGGAGTGGAGATACACTTTGTTAATTCTTAGAAAGAGCATGGACTTTTGACGAACAGGTTTTCTTTGAAGTGAGCTGATCCGCCGCCAACTGATTATGTGCACCTTAATGAGCACATTCAGATGGCTGGACAATGAGGATTGTGTAATCGTGCATCATCACTGACAAAAGAACTGTTTCCCTCATGTCGGTCTTATTTGGCTGATGTGCCTATTCAAACTTTCAGTCTGTGAATAAACACTATTTATGAGGAGCAGCTAACCTCAAAACATGACATCTTGTGATCTAAGATGGGTAATTACTGATTCGCGCACTTTCGCACACGCATTTGACCTTTCCTAATGGTAAGAAATACATGTCCTCTGCCTGTACTGCACCTTTTAACTCTGAAATATTGTGCGGAAAACGGGGGTAGATTACAAATCACAATCATTCTGCCAACATTTTAGCTTTCTCTTGTAAAGTACCTGCATTTCGCCAAAGAAATTGCTTGAGTGACAATTTTCCATTGTGCACCACAACTGCACATGCATTTTACATGATTTAAGTGATTTATTATCTTCTGCGCATGTAGTTTATATATGTCTCAAAACACAGTCTTGTTTTTACATCGGCTTGCTGGCGATGGGTCTCATCATGGACCTATTACGGATGGACATTCGTCGTTTTCTTAACGAATTCATTGTGATTGTCTCCGTCAATGTCGTTTCAATAACATTCCGTACATGTTTCTTCACTTTGATCTCATGAGGTCCACCGCCAAAAAGCCGGGACAGAATCAAGATAGTGATTTTACACATGTTAATCATCATGCGCAGAAGATAATAACTCGCTTAAATCATGGAAAATCGATGTGCAGTTCTGGTTTATAATCGGAAATTGTTGTTCCGTGTACTGTATTTTATTTTGAAAAACACGTTTATATTTCCAGATAGAGGTTATATTTGGATTGGTTGTGATTTAAAATCCCGTTTCCCCCAATTTCCTCATAATATTCCAAAGTTACAATGCACAGGGCTTATAAAGATCCTGGCCTTCTAATTGTTTTATAAGGTCATGGGTGTGTGCGAAAGTGTGCGAATCAGTAATAATACATTTCATATAACCAAAATCGTCTGCTTTTCCACTTTGCTGCTCCCCATTGGGGATGCTTTTTTTAAAAGACACACTCTTACAGAGCACACCATCCAAACAAAACCCAAAAGAGGGAAACAGCTCCCTTGTCAATGACCGATAATGCTTGAGCAGTCGTTATTGTTAGAACAGCTGAATGTTCTCATTAAGATGCACATAATCAGAAGGCAGTGGAACTCCTTGGATCAAAGAAAGAATCACGTCGAATGTCCATCCGTAATAGGTCCATGGTCTCATGAGATCAAAGCAGGGATACATGTTTCAAATGCTTTTGTGACACTTTGAATAGAGACAGGTGCATGAATTAATTAACGAAAAGACGAATGTCCATGTGTATAGTAGGTCCATGGAAAAGGAAATATTCTGAAAGGAGGGAAGATATTACAGATGTGTAAAGATAGAGGGCTGTGGCAGAGCATGATCGCAAGCATCTCAGGATAAGGCATCTAGCATAGCATAGCAATTATTTACAACTTTTGACAGTGTCCATCTATGAGGTCTTTTTGTCAACAAAATTGTGCAATATTCATTCTTACAATAAGGCTTGACATTCCTTTCATAGCATTCCCGACATGACTTATTAAATGGGGGAACTAATTTAATTTGCATTAATTGAATATTTAGACAAACAATGTTATCTTCCAGATCATCATTATCGTAACATTGTAATATTCTGAGGGTTTACTTTTTTCTTCATCCATTTTTAAAGAAAAATTGAGAGTTATCTGAAAATGACACATAATGTTGACATTTGTATCACTTTGATTAAATGTATTCAATTATTATTCAATTTTCAATGCCTAGTAGTGTTTATATTGAATTTGCATTTATAAAATCATTGATTATATACATTTATCTAGGTACTGGATAAAAATTCAGTTGATTTGACTAAGTCCAGGAAGCTGTTCACAATGATCTGTTAATTACCCATTATTTTATAAGGTATTCTGTCAAAACACATTCAACTTTTAGTTTTTTGTTCACTATAAAATCTAAACATTTATAGTCTTGATGTTTGTTATGCTGTAATTGTTTAATGAAGTGAAATAAAATCTTGAAGTAATGAATGTATTCCGACAGATGGACATAAGGGGTTGGGATGAGGATAGGGAATTAAGGGGATAGTTGGGTTGTTTTTAGTCCTCAGCTTTCATGATGTTTTTAATGATATTTTAATAAAAGCAAAAATTATGTTTTTGTATCTGTATTCCAGTTGTCTTACTTATCTTCCAAATTCCTTTTTTGGCTGCAATAAAAAGGACATAACTAAAATTGAATTTAGAAAAAAAAACAGGACAAATCAATGACATGATATTGTCAAATAAAAAAGAATACATGTTTTCTTACAAACATGATAGAAATCAATAAGTGCAGGTCAAAAGATTCATTTGTTTATTGAAAGATATTTCAGTACAGTGAGTGAACCTGTCATTTAAGTTATTGTGTAAATATAAAATTGTAAATAGTCTGTTTATTTATGTATTTATTTATATATTCACCTAATTTATTTGTACATTTTCACTATAATCTCTTAATGTTATTTAATGTAATTTATTGTAATGTTATGTATTTTGATTGAATACCACCAGTTTTGGTTATGAATTCAAACTCTCTCATCTAATAAAATAATGTGATGTTATGTACATTTTAATTCAATAGTAAATAGACAGTCTGTTTATTTATTTATTCATTTACCTGATTTACTATTTCCACTTTATTATCTTCATGTTGTTTAATGTAATTCATTGTAACGTAATGTATTTTGATTGAATACGATCAGCATTGGTGATGAAATCAACCTCTGTAATCTTATATAATGTGATGTAATGTAATTCGATTAAATTTTGCCTTGTTTACTGACATCTTTGGAAAAGAGATCGAATTCTTTGTACGACAAAGGATAGCTTTTTGTATGAGTGTGCCTGGATACTTGAAGATGATTGAGGTGACTGATTGCGATGATTGTGGTGACTGTTTATTTGTGGAAAATTTTGATGTGGACTCTCATATTAGAGACAAATGTTAGTTGTGAAAGATTTTTGAAATAAATGGAGCGGACGGGTAGAGCTGGGGTGGCAAGGAGGGGGGAGCTACATGGGCTAAAATCAATGACGTTACTTTATTCATCACGGGTATATGAGACATGGGCAGGTCTTCACTGTAGTGTGCAATCTCCGGACAACTGCATGCTGGGAATCAAGGGGGGGGGTCCCTGGAATCTCTTAAGATTAAGCAATTTTGAACCTTAAGAGATTGCTGTTGAAACTAAATTTCCACCCCAAAGAAGAGAATTTTAAATAGATGAACAAATACATCAATAATGAATGAATAAATAAGTGATAAATGAAAATTGAATATCTTTCGGTAATCTAGAAGCTGTACCTCGATCATCACCGCAGAAGAAAAAAAATGTTCATTAGAAAATATTAAGCAGAATAAAAAACAAAAAACAAATCGCAAAAATAACAATAATTATACTAATGATGATGATAATAATGATAAATAATAAATAACAATAATAATAATAATAAACATACATATATAACGCGTATAGTGCATAGACCAGTATGCAACTTAGTTTACGCGACGTTTTGCCGGGAAATAAACAGTCAATTTCACACATTTCATTTCCCGGCAAACGTCGCGTAGCGCTACACGACCTTTTGCCGGGAAGTTAAATTGCGCGTTTGGGATTTTTTGTTCCCAGCAAAACGTCGTGTAGCTAAAATACCTTAAAGGTACTATGTCCCATTTGCAGGCTCCAAAAAATGAAAAGGTTAAATTCCAACGGCATTTGAAAGACAATACTAATTTAGAATTTCCCGGGGCTTGAAAATGTCTTTAAGTGGGAAAATAACGACTATTAGTTGTCGAATCGACTTAGGAGCTATAGAGCCAGTAAGTAATAGTCTGATTTTTCAGACCATTGTACCGAATGGTCGTACGTTTTATGCTGCGCAAAGATTCAATCAGTTTAATTTTGGCCATTACAAGAAGTGGGTTATTGATGTAGACAAATGCTCATGTACCCTTTACAGCTCATTTTATGTATGTTATTACCAAAGATGAAAAAAGCCAGTCAGTCACTCAATAGTGTCTGACAGTGAAGTCTAGCAAGTAAACAGGTTTCCTTGCATAATTTGAATATTAGGACACTGCTAACGTTTAAATTTCACAGATAGGACATACATGACATATTCATAATTCCTGCAAAGTTCTACAGAATGTGATGTTGGCTGCAAAAGGGACATAGTATCTTTAATATACGTGCAAATGAAAGATATATATGCAAATTAATTTGAGAACATAATATATTAGGTAAATATCTTTCTCTAAGAATAGTTTTGGCTAAATGGACCATAAAAACAATGTCGTTTCAGCACTTGAAGTAGGTGTTAATACTTCAAAAGCGTTTTCTCGGTACGACTTTTTTACCATCGCGCACGCTACGCAACCTTTTACCGGGCAACCGACGAAATGGATATACGCCGTATTGTGACCAACGGAAACAAAGGTATAGGTATAGCTCTGGCAAACACCGTTGATTGGTTTTCTGTTATATTAAACTAATGGAAGAAACATTTCTGTTAAATGACAGATAATCAATAAATTGAATTCATTTAAATTTTACTTTGAAAATGAAATTGGAATTAAAGTTACTGATTATAGGGAGGGTGCGGGAGACAGTCCAGGCATCTTGAGTCTCGTCCTATTCTCCTTCACCTTTTCAATTTATTTCTTTTTCTCGCTTTAAAACATTTTTTTTCTCCAGCCAGTTCACTTGGCTTTTGCAGATTTTGGAGCGCGAATATGAATTTCTTTTCTTTAATTTTTTCTATTTTTGTAAATAATTTGTATTACTCACACTGTATACAATTTGTTCTTTCCAGGTCTATTCCGGTGTACATCAAACCTATCCTGTTTTTGGACTGGTTACCTTGGGCCTATGAACTTTTGAACATCAACCAGTGGAAGAGTGTAGACCATATCGGTTAGTAGAAACCTGCAAATTACAGATTTAACAAACTATCCAATCGCAGAGGTCTCGTGGCCTAGTGACAAGGGGCTGTGGATTACAAGGTACAGGGTTGGAGTGCTAGCCATTTCAATAGCGTTGCTGCTACTTCATTCACTGAGACATTATTTTGATTTTACCTTCAAGTCAGTATACCTGGAAGGATTTTCCCATGAAAGGCACCGTTGCCTGAACGATTGCCGGAGCTAGAGACAAAGAAAGTATAGTAATAGGGACATGGGTGTCGATCACGGGGGGGGGGGATGGGGGGATATATCCCCTCCCCTAATATTTCAGGGGGGGATGGCCTGTACAATCATCCCCCAATAATTCACCATCAAAAACAAAAAAATGAAGAGAAAAATTAATGAGAGCCCGATGAGAGTAGTTAATGGTTATTACTCGCAAGATGACCATCAATATACACATTTTGCTATCTCATTTTCATAATACATACATATATAAATGGAAAACGAAGTAAATGCGACAACCGTATATGAGACAAGAATAAATTGAATTCTCGCTCATACGGCTTCATCAGGAATTGATGAATTTATTCAATTCATTCAATCAACAGCATCATAGAAATGCAGTGCGCAAAATGCAAAGCCGCAGCGTTAAAAAGCAATGAGCTAAATGTTAAGCGCGAAGCGCAAGAGTGCAAAAAAAGAAGTAGAGAGTGGGAGAGAGAGGATAATAAACCCAGGTAGCAAGCCCATGTGGGACCCACATGGGTCCCATATTCTCTGAAACATGGGCCCCATATGGAAAACCATCTGGGGCACTAAGGCATCTGCACCCAAGAAGCATATGGGACCCATATGGGTAAACCCATATAAGACAGATGGGACCCAGATGGAACCCATACCAAACTGGGCCCAAATGGGTATGCCCAGCTTAATCCCATCTGGTACCCATATTGGTTAACCCAGATATATCCCATGTGGGTTAACCCAGATATTCCCAATGTGTTACCCATATGGGCATATTCATATTCTACCCATATGTGTACGCCCAGCTCATTCTTATCTGGAACCCATAAGGGCTGGCCCAGATAGATCCCATATGGGTTACTAAATATTGGCCCCATATGGGTTACATATATGGGTTCCATTTAATAGCCCAGATGGCACAAGTGACCCAGATCATCCCCATATGGCCCCATATGGGCTTGCTACCTGGGAAAAGGGGAAGAAACGGGCAGAAGAAAAAAGGAAGGGGGAAGAGAAAAGGAAGAAAGACAAGAGAAAGAGGGACATATATATTCCAGCATTTCTTCAGGGAACTGATGTGAATGGGCGATGAAAAAGAGGTTGACTTTAAAGTAACCTACAATGAAATATTGCTCATGTTTATTTCTTACAATGTCGAAATTACTTTACGGGATCCCCTCCCTAAAAAGCTTAGGCATGGGTGATGGTAGGTATGAGGTTAATGCATGATCAGGAATTAGTTGAGTGGATGGAAAAGAAGTGAGAAATAAGCTGAAAGAAACATGGAAAATTGCCATGGAATGATGGAAGGCAATGTGAGACAGGCCCAACATGTTCTAAAACAAGTAATAATATTCAAGAATAGTTGTGATTTCTTTCACCTAGGAGTTCTTCAAAAACTAATTAAAAACGAATAAATAATCAATGCCACATTATTGACAGGGCTTTAAGGAATGTGAAAAGAAAAACAAGAAACAAAAAGATTGAATGAAATTTGGGACTGATTGTGAATTTCAATACGCGAAATTTACAAGCTCAGGCATTCGCGCAGAATGTGCCTCTTGAAAATAAGCTCTTTGTATGTACATAAAAAGCTATACAACAGAATACTCCAGTTCGATATTTTGGAGAAAGATTATGTCACAACTTATTTTTGTTTTATTGAAAAGCTGATGTAGGCCTATGTATTGTATTCAAACGTAACAGGCATGAGATAGTTGAGGTGTTTTTGGAAGTTAGAATGTTATTAAGTTTGAAGTTTTGTTTATAACACCCTTCCAATAATAATGCACCTTCTATAAAGACTGGTTATAGTTTTTGAGAAAAAATAGTGCTCTGGTCAGGGCCTTAGGGAATATTATGCTTATATTTTAGAGCGTATCTGGTGTGATAAGTATATCTGGGTGAAGAAGGAGATAATGGAAGTTTGTTGTTTGGTAGTTGGAACGTAAGTTTTATATTATGTTTTTAAGAAACAGACAGTTTGTATGAGATCAGGAGTGGAAATTTTCTGTCATTTTGAGAACCAAATTTTGCATCAGTGATATTCTGTTTCATTGAATTGAGTTTCCCGCAGAGAGGATTCAGTTGGTTTAATTGAAGAAGGAAGAGAGTCAAATGAAGAACCAAAAGCAATATGTTTTTCATTTACTAATGAGAACTATGTTTTTGAGATCTCCTTACACAGAATATTGGAATGGGTTTTCATGATGAATGTTGTTTGGAGACATCAATATTCATAAAATGTATGTTTCTATCACCAGGAAATAAAGAATTTTCTGTCTACATGAACCTTTCCTGGTTGCTTATTAATGCATTTGCCCACTGGTAACATAATACTTTCACAAGTTGATATCCCTCACCATTGGATTTTTTTGGTAATGTCTAAATTTCGTTTAAAAATAGATGATATCAGTCTGGTAGGCCTACACTGCAGGCAAGAGTCAGGACTAACATTTAGCATGTTATTAATTTTATTACCACTCTTATATTCTCTGAAATGTGATCTTTATTGAGGGTGCATGACTTGAAAAAGTTAATAACTTGGAAGGGAGGGGGTGCAACCTGCCACACGCTTCTACCTCTTGATTGCTTTGATCCATTGCCGAAAATATTTTGGCACCTATCATCCCCCCAACCACGGATACAAATCGACACCCCTGATTAGGGACATTGGAAGATGTACTGAAGCAGTACTTTACGGGGTACGGTTCGCAGCTGCGGTCCTCACATATACACCCCCTACCTGCAAGCAAATTTGAGGTGAACTCACAACTCCCTCGAGCAGATGCCTTGCAACCGCTGGGTGATGTGTTGCTGTGTACTGAGCCAGGCGACTCTGTAGACCACCGGAAGTAGCCCGTGCGATACTCGCAAGAAGACCTTGCGATGTATGCAAAGAACGATCATGACGACTGCATGTGTCAGGTGCGTTCATCACACGCAGAAAATGTTGGACGTGTCCAAATCCAACAGCCTCTTTGCGTGCTCTTGCGCGAGTAGAATAAACGTGCAGACCCATACATCCGACGTACGGGTTTCCTGCCCAATTAATCGCAGACTAGACGCAAAGAGGTACGGAAGCCCATTAGTGCCACCTTGTAGATTAAAATTTAAGAGGAATTATCTGGCGGTCATAGCCCAGGAGCGGTAAAGGTATAGCCTTTTAAGTTCTAGAATAATCAGGACAAACCCCGTGGACAATTACCCCCGGACAACCAAGGACAACCACCCCGAGGACAATTGCCCCGAAAATTATTCCCTGTTTAATACAGGGAGTCCACCTAATAATAAGTTGGTTTTGATAAAAGCAGATTTTATTTTCAGGGGTAATTGTCGTCGGGGGGAGGAAGGGGCGATTGTGGGGGGTAGTTTTCAGGGGGTTATTGTCCTCGGGGCTTATTGTCCCCGGGGGTAATTTTCCGGGGGGTAATCGTGAGTCGGGGGTAATTATCCCGCTGGTATAATTGGCCGGGGGGTGATTGCCCAGGAGGTAGTTGTCCTAGAACCTAAAAGGCTATACCTGTACCGCTCCTGTACTATGTTAATTATCTGGCGGCTGCCAGATAGTGGCGGCCGCCAGATAATTCCTCTTAAATTAATTCCTCTTTAATTCACATGGTTGCACTTATGGGCTTCCGTAGAGATCCAACTATGTTTGCAACATGAAACGGTATTGACTATTATTTTCACATTTTGTAGCGTTCATTTTATGTCATTCATCTGACGATAAAGACTGTTGAGTATATTTCTGTGATTTTCTCTTTTTTTTTTGGGGGGGGTGGTATTTTTACTCTTTATTTCCTACCTTCACGGTATTATAGTTAGGCCTATAGTGAATTTTAAAAAACGAATCGAAGAATCGTACATGAAACCTTCACGTTTTCCTTGACCACACCAATAACGCGGGAGGGTCCATGGTCCTAAATTTGAAATTTTCATTATTCCCCCTCCCCTCCCCCGGTCTCTCTCTCTCTCACTCCCTCTGTCTCTCTCTCTCTGTGTCTTTCTCTCTCGATTCTGTCTGTCTGTCTCTCTCTTTTTTGTTAACGGTCAATGGTTGTCCCTAATTTCAACTTTCCCCCATCTACTAACTACTAAATTACCCTTCTCATCTTACCACTCTTTACCCCATCCCTTACCTGAATTAGAGTCGGACCAGGCTGTTGACTACATCATCGTCTGCAGCCAAGTGGTTTTTTACCACTCCCTAACGCTCATCATTCTCAAACTCAAGGTGAGGTTCAAGTGGTCGGGCTAAAGGGAACAGTGCTACACAGAAGACGACAAACTATGGTCGTTGACCAGTTAGTCTTAATCAGTTCATGAATTATATTAATGGTAATATCAATATTATCAGTATTTATCATTATTTGTGAAATTCAGTTAATTTATAACTTAGGAAAATAGGTTACTATTAAGTTCAGTTGTATCTGCACTATTCACTTCATAATATCGTCTACGGACATCAACTCAGCTCGAATTTAAAAATCTATTTTCTTTTTCTAGCCGCGTTTCGATTCATTAAAAGATTCAATGGTAATAATATTTTCACCTAAGATAGAATAATGCAAGATGTTAAATCACATGAATATATTTGTAATATTTATGTTATGCCTTCATAAAGCCGCGTTCAGATATGACGATGCAAAACCGCGGTTTTTTCTCTCTTCTCTCTCTCATTATGACGAAAAGTGTAATACGTTTCACATTTCTCTTTGCTTAAACACAGAGCTTTTGTGAGTACACGGAGGACATTTCTTGAGCGCAGTTGCCGATCACTTACAAGTTGAGCAAAAACCGCGGCGTTATTATTATTTTTTTTTGCGGCGGTATACCTCGTCATATCTGAACAAGCCCCAATAGTTTGCAACTATGTAATTTTTCATTTGCTGAATATGTGTTATTGTAAATCTTCACAATTCAGCCACTGGCTGCCTTTGAAGTTTGAAGGATGATAAAACTTTCAATCTATCAAAAATCAATCAAGTCAAAGGTATTATGTACAATACGTCACATATCACTTCTCATAATTTTGTAAGTATATCTGATCGTGGTTTTTAGTCGATACTCGATAGACCTTCTATATTATAGAGCTTTTATCGGACCAAAATATGAAGTGGAAAGACACAACTGACGACGACTTGGTGACGTATGGGGCACCAAATACCAAATACTTTGGACTGGCCCAATTCGTATAATGCTATCAACATGATAAAATGACAATATAAAACTTGACGAAAAAATAATGTATGTTAATAATGGCATCATTCAAACTTGTATCTCGACTAGTTCATACAATATTTATGCATACCTCCTTTTTCTTTTTATGTTCGTTGCCTTCTCAAGAATATTATAAATACAAAACCTATATCATTACATTATCGTAGAGAAAGTGTTTATAAATAATAAAGTTTGAAACTTATGGCAATGTTCCATTTGAATGTGAAAATTACAAAATAGAGAACTACAAAGGGATTAAAACAAAAATTCAATTTGAATTACACTGCCTATCATTCTAAATCGTGTGTCATGTTGTAGTTAAAGGGAATCATGTAGTGTAATAATTGTAGACTATTCAGACTCATCGTTAAGTTCGTTCTGCCAATTTTTCAGACCTCGTTTCCCTCACTCCTTCCTTGCGAAAGGGTTCCACCCCTTTCTTATCAATTTCTTTCTATGCTAGTGTAAATCTCATCACGAGTCTGCCGGGCCTAAATAATTGAAGTTATGAAATGAAATGTTTAAAATATGAATTATTTTTATGATGCGTTCGATCTTTGTTCTGGAGTTTTACTTTGATCTTGTAAATGTGCCCTGATTTGCCTACTTGCTTTACAGTAATATAGTTGATACAATTATCATTCATCATATGTATATGTATATATATATATATATAAGATATAGGTCTACAGCAAGTAATTTTCGAAATTGTTCAAATTTAAAAACCTTCACATATAGTAACCAAACCTAGAATTAAAGATCTATGGTGCTCCCACTGACAATCTTTTCATTCCGTTTACATTGTCACGTTGGAAAACGCAAACAGCGGTTTTATCAAAATATCCTTTTTCTTTCATAAAACAAGGAAACTAAATAAAGCGAAAAATAGCGTGTACATGTCAGAGAGAGGGAGAGAGAGAATGTGCCATCGGTGGATGTAATTAGTATAGAAATGTATACAGTGTCCCGATAAGCATTGAATGTGTTGTCATGAGTTACCGTCTGGAAAGGTTGATGCTACCTTTGAAAGGAAAGTGGAATTGCATTACACCTGTTATAGACAGAGATTTCTTTTGTAGATAGATGACTGTATATACGTTGATGTACTGGAGTAACAGTGGCTAGGGGCCACACCTAATGAAGTTGTCTTGGTGTAGAGAGGTCCTGGTATAGCAGCTTGCTTATGCCTGGATTACATTTGGCCTGCGATTAGTCTACGGAGCCCGTATCCTGCCCGTATCCCCTTTTCCGTGCGGCCTCCGTACGGAGGCAGGAGGCGGCCGTGAGATTTTCGTACGAATTCACGGGCTCCACGGCCTCTACGATTTTGTATCGTGAGAAGTTAAACAAATTTGAAAAATCGTAGGCCCGTAGTCCGTAAACATGTCGTAGGTGTCATTGCACAATCCCCGCACGGGCATCGCGCGGAGGACTCGCGCTGATCATGCAGCAAAATCGTGCAACAAAACCACAAAAACGCTGAAAAACGGCACGGCGGCTGCACGGTCACCGCGCCTTCTCCGCGCAACCTTTGCACGGAAGCTGCACGGGCTCGAACGATTTCCGTGCGGAGGCTGCGGAGACTGCACGGCTACTGCATTGAAATTGCACGATTTCCGTACAATCTCCGATCAGCCTCTGTACGGATTTGTCCCGCCTGCCCCGAGGGCCAATACAAGAAATGGCACGATGCTCGTAGATAATGTAAACCCAAACATCGTAGCCCGTAGCCTCCTACGATGCCCCTAAAATCGCACGAAAAATCGTAGACTAATTTATCGTACGGCGCCCGGGGCAAATGTAATCCAGGCATTAAGCAGGATAGCTGCTTGTGTAGTGAAGAATGCAAGTGGAGAAAGATGTTACTTCTTGCTTGAAAGTTTGCTACAGAAGAATTTGCAGCTTATATTAAGTTAAACCGATACTTTTCCGTCGGTAAGTGAAATCATAAAGTTGTATTTTATACTACGTTGATGATTGTATAATCTTGTACTCTGATGAAGGGTGATTTTTATTTCAAATGACAAATTAAAGTACGAGAAAGATATAACATGTTGTTTTACTATTCGCTATCAAATATACTTTGGACAAGGAACATTGTGATTAAAGAAGAGGAAAATATTTACAATTTTAATTGATGCATGTTTCACCCATATGAAGAGCCTATAGTAGAGAAATGTTTGTGCCTGAACTCTTTACATTTTAGATGGCACAGGGTCTTGGGAGACAGGCCGAGGTTTCCACGAGAGTCGATGCGAGACGGGACATTTGGACACGTGGCCGATAGATCACCAAGAACATGGCGTCTCCAGAATAGAGAACGCAAATGAACAGTACGGTGAGCTGTAAATTGTGCCGAGAATTTTGACGGACTATTATGGAACTTATTGAAAAAGACTAAATAGTTCGATGAACTTGAAAGACATATCTGAATATAGAATTGATATGTAAAAGGTGTATATATAGCAGAGCCAGTCCTATCAGTTGGGCATATAGTGACTATTTCGAGTTTGAGTGTAGATGTACTTTCAATTCTGATGTATTGTTGATACATGCGTTGTATAAAGACAACTTTGAAATTGCTAATAAGCAAATGTCATTGTGAAAGGTCAATGAAGGGTGAAGAAAACGGACAATGCAGGTCTGGATTCAACATGACTGTTTACGACAAGAAATCAGTTATTGTATATTGAGAAGAGATTGGTCGTTTGAAGGTATAATTTGTCGAGTTGATAACTGAATGAACGGTCAATACAGGTCTGTTTATTTACGTTAAGGTAATGTTTCTCAAGAGCGAGAAGTGTATGAGATAACAGATATGTTATATGCTTAGACAAGTCAGGTCTATTTATATTGAACATTATTGGTGTAGATTTCATATATAACAAGATATAGAATAATTTGATACCAGTTATAACGGTGGTGAATATTTATATTTGATCAGAGAAGTTTAGTTTATTTTGCTAGGACCGAGTGTATGGAAAGATATTGAAAGAGGGTATTTATTTCGTTCTTACCATTCTCTTTGTCGTCAGAGATTGGTACACTATTTTGCTTTACAATAAAGCTTGATCATAATTATGAGTATCGTAAATGGCATGTGTTTAGGTTTCTTTATTTGAGTGTACCATGTGACATACATTAACACAATTCTGTGACTAAAATATAT